>PVJO010022205.1:0-28520 GCA_004026905.1 Hystrix cristata | reverse complement strand
GTTGCGACAAAACACCTAATCAGCTTAAAGGTCTGTTGGGCGAACAGAATGCATTTATCTGTGACAATACAGATTTTAAAAGCACATCCTGATTAAAAGTATTACAGTAACAGATTTTATATCTCTGATTATTATATTTACTTTCTTCTTTATAAAAAGTTCACTATAGTTGTGTCTATTTTAAAAAGTTGTAAAATTCTCAGATCAATTTTTACCAGAATAGGTCAATAAAGCCTCATTCTGTCAGGTTCTTTTAAAGTCACTGCCCACGGGCACACGGTCAGCGCCAGTCTGTGTGCACTGAACACTGTGGTGTGCAGGGGTCAGGTGGTCTCTGGGGGCTGCCTTTCTGTTCACCAGCTGGAGTCCTGAAGCCCAGCCAGGACTTAGGGACTCCTGCTAGGGTATGCCCCAGAGTGGTTCATGATGGCTGAGTGAACCCAGGCAATGACCCCTCTCGCGCGGTAGCCTCCTATCTGTGGAGTCTGGAAGGACTTGTCAGGAAGGGACTTGAGTCACTCCCTCCCCTCCACCCTCTCCCAGGCTGCTGTATGAGATTTCCAAGACCCGGCATAGGTTGGTTCTCTGGAGTTTCCAAGTTGGGTAATTCAGTGGCCCCGCACACCACCCCGGGAATGAAGCTGTCTCTGCAGCACTTGTAGCTCTAAACAGGTTCAGACTGTCTTAGAAAGAAGGTAAATCTCCACCTACCTTTACCTGGACAGGACTTGCTGAATCTGTACCAGCCACCATCCAATTATTCAAAAGCAGCCGGCTGTGGCAGCACTCTGGAGGCTGAGGCAGTAAGATTGCAAATTTGAAGCCAGCCTGGGCAATTTAGTGAGACCCTGTCTCAGATTTTAAAACTAAATAAAGAAGTCTAGGATGTAACTCAATGGTAGAATGCCCTTGGGGTCCATCTCTAGTACTGAAAAAAAAGTCCTGGAAAGAGGTTGTGGATCCTCAATCAAGGTCCCTTCTTTTGTGGTTGAGGGTACTAAGTCTAGAAAGGAAGGGTCCTTGTTCATGGTCATAAATCTGTAGGAGCCCTACCCCGAGCTCTCCACCTGTCATTCTATACCCACTTCCCTTCTCCCTACACAACAGTGACTTTACCATTGTGTAAGAAACACATCCCTGCTTTCTATACTCCTCTTTTACATTTAGAGCTCAATTTATTCCGTGCTTAAAATCTTTCCTGGGATAATTTTTTTTAAATACAAGGATTTAGCAAAACACCAAATCAATTTTAGTAGCTTATAACATTAGATGTAAAAAGTAGGACTATTGTTTTAGGACAGCTTTATTACAAGTAGCTAAAAAGCAATTACAACTCTCATAGAAGACACAAATTATGGATGACTTCACAGAAAAGCAGAGGCACAGTTTGATCCAGGAGACCTAATCTATTGGTTCTTCTCTTTGTGTCGACTTTGTATTATTCTCTAGCCCTGGTCCTACATCTTTCCAGATTAAGTCCAAAAAAAGAAAAAGAAAGAGAAAGACCACTCAACACTCCCAGTAAGTCCCAAATTTCGTGGCACTGCTGCTACTTTGAAGTATCCTCAGGAAATTCAGCTAGGGAGTCTCATTCATTCCTGAGCCAGTTGCTGAGGCCAGTGGAGAATGGGGTGCCAAGTCAGACAGGCGTCCTTGCAGCTTGGGTGAAGGAGATGAAGTTCTTGTCCCCACCCATGCTCCTGCTCTTCTTCCAGGTGAGCAGCATCCCCAGGTTGCACAAACTGCTCTGCCTCAGGCAGCATCTCCTTCTCCTACCGTCCACTGACTTCCCTGCAGGACCTTCCTGCGTTACCTCCAGGGTTACCCAGCTGTGTTCTCTCTTAAGGTCCTGATTCTCGATAAGTACAGCTTAGAGCAGACTCTCATCTGTCTGTCCCTCCCATTAGATTTGGTGAGGACAGAGACCTTGATATTCGCCAGGAAATCCCTGTGGCTGGCTCACAGCAAGTCTACAGTGATGTTTGACATGTAAATAACAACACATAACCCCTTGGGCCCAGGAAAGCCTGCTTGGCCCAGAGAGCTTTGGTCTGGATGGATGCATGGGACATCACTCATGGAGGCATGTCCTGCAAGGCATCATCGTGACTTGCAGGGGGCATCCTAGTGACACCCCAGGAGAGGGCAGAAGTATAGTGTGTGCCAGGCCCCAACCTTTCCACTGGCCAAAGCCTAGAGCCCCTTCCTTCCAGCCTGGGATTGGGTCTTTTGCCAGCTGGCTGGACCCTTAACCCTCTTTGTCTGTGGTTTTTGTAGACAATGTAATAAGTTTGCAATAAAATCCTTTTTTTTTTTTTTTTTTGGTGCTGAGGATTGAACTCAGGGCCTTGTGCTTGCAAGGCAAGCACTCTAACCACTGAGCTAAATCCCCAGCCCAATAAATTCCTATTTTGAAGAAATGACCTTGTTCCTGATTCAAAGAAGCAGGTTTTAATCCACAAGTAAATGTTCAAGGTAAAAAAAAAAAAAAGTCCCTATGTCTTTAGGGAAATTTGCTTTGGAAAAAAACACAAATTTGCAAGCAACACAGCACAAGTCTGCATTCATTCTTTGCTCACATGCTGCCCCCCAGTCTCAAGTGGGCAGAGTCCTGCCTTATTTTATGGTAGTGGTGGGGGTGGTCCAGTGTCCGAGATTATCAGGCAATAATAGAGTGTTTAACTGGTTCTGGTCAAGTTCAGGTTTGACTGTTCACAAGCTAGGCCCCAAGAAATGCCGCCTCGCTGTAAATACTGGAGGAGAGCAGGAGAATAGACTCCCGAGGCAAATGTGTCCCGAGCATCTGAGAGACAGAAATCAGACCACTGCGCTCATCACTCACCGGCTGAGCTCATATCATCTTCCCTCTTTCTCTGCCCCCAAGTCCATTTCATGGAGATGGTTTCTCTCTTATTGGAGGATTTCCCATGTGTTTGCTAAAGGGAAATCACCACCAAGACATCTGCAAATTCTCCAGGCTTTGAAGTATCTGCAGGAAACACAGCAAAGAGAAATCTAGAGTTGCTTTGGGTGGGGGATGTATTGTTTGTTTGGTGTGCTTTGAAGCAGCTGGTGATGAAGCCCAAACCCCATGTGCTGGCACCATGAGAAATTAAAGTACCTTCATTTTTCTCCTACCTGACACAAGAACTTTTCAATTTTTTTCTTCTAATTTAAAGAAAGGAAAAATGGAAGCATACATAGATAAAAGTGTTGAATTTTTCTTTGTTAAGTGAAAGTTCAGAATGTTGGTATGCTTTTAAAACATACATGTGTGTTTTTTAATTCATAAGGTTTTCAGTATATGTAGCTTTAAGGAATTTGTATAGTGCATTAGTGTGCATTGGCTTATATGAACGTGTGTGTGTGTGTGTGTGTGTGTGTGTGTGTGTGTGTGATGCTGGGGATTGAACCCAGGGCGTCCTCACTGAGCAATATCCCCTGTCCTATTTATTTATTTATTTATTTATGTTTTTAAAGACGAAAGAGTCTCTCCAGATTGCTAAATGGCCCAGGCTGGACTTGAACGTTTGATTCTCCCCCCTCAATCTTCCAGAGTGCTGGGATTACAAGTGTGCACCACCATGCCCAGCTTCATGTAATCTTTCTAGCCACTTGAGGCAGTTACCTGGTTACCGTCTGTTTTGCAGGTGAATTGGCTGAGCGAAAGGTGAGGAGACTAGCCCCGGGTCATTTGCCTGTGAGCGACAGACCACAGGTCTCTCCATCTCCAAGAGAAATGTGCCCCAGCTAAGAGACACTTCTCCCAGTTCACAGGGGGAGAGTGGCTGCGGCCTTAGCCATTTTCCCCTTTGTGTTGCCCTTACACTGTGGAGTAATTGCCCTGCCTGGGGTGCAGGTCAGTGTTTTTGGCTCCACACAAAGTAGAAGCAAGAAGTTAAGCAATGACTAAAATACAATTAATAATAACATTTAACAGACATGGCCTCTGTGCAAGATTCTTATAAGCTACATGTATTAACTTGCATAATCTCATAGGAAGCTTCTTTATCCAGTGAAGTGAAGTGACTCGTTCATTGGAAAGTAGTGAGCCAGGATTCAGGTACACACATCCTGACTCTGGCTCCCGCTCCTCGCCATTCTCAGAGGACTTACTGAGCCCCAACTTGACACCAGGCCCTTTTCATGCATTATCTCATTGAATTGTCACTATCCCCATTTTAGGGATGAGGAAATAGGAGCTCAGAATGCTTTGGAACCGAGACCTGAACCGGCCTATCTCTTAAGCTTGTTGTTCGACCCTCTTGCTCCATGTCATGCCATTTAGCCTGCAACACAGGAAACTGCCTGATGCATCACATTGCCAAAGAGGCCCCTGGGAACTGAATCCCAGAGCCAGGGCTACCTCTGGACCAAGGGCATATGCAGCTGCTCAGAGCCTTGCTATCGCACATCTTATTGGGGTATCTTAGACTTTTGATAGATGGGGAAACTGAGGCCCAGGGAGGCTCAGTGTCTTGCACAAGCGATACTCTTACCAAGAAGTGGACCCAAGGTCTGAATAGAGCTTGCACCTAGCCTAGGCACCTGTTCACTTGCCATGATGATGAACTTAGTTATCAGGGACCATTGGGAAGGGGGTTCCTAATTCCCATTTCAAGGCTGTCCTCCTTTTACTATGATCTCTTTAACCTCTCCCCTTTTTCTCCTATCTCCTTCAGAAAGGGAGAGATGCTACCACCCACCTTCTTCACAGGAATTTTGTAAAGATTAATCGGATAATTGCAGAATAGTTCTTTAAGCTGCTTGAAGGAAAAGTGCCATCTAGAAGAACAAAGGAAAATAACAATAATAATTATTATATTTTAAAGTATTTATGAAAATCTCTGTGGGGGCAATTAAGAGGAGACCAGCTTGTACTTGTGGAAAATTCCCAAGTTGATGAGATGCCCATATCCGATTCCGCTGGGCTGATGGGGGAGAGGTGGTGTCAGGGTGCCGGAAGGGAAATGCAGGCAGGCAGAAGGCGGTAGAAAGTTTGAGCTGGAGCCACCCTGTCCTCTTTACAAAAATAACTTTCATGCCCTGGGTCAGGCCTGCAGGAGGTGGCACCTGCCATGGCCCAGACTAGTTCACACGAAGTGCTCACACAGTGCTCTCCAAACCCTACATTTCCTGGCATCCTCAAAAGAGAGCTTACTTTTGGGTCTTCAGTGTCTGTCCTATAATTAATTAATGCCCACTTACCACAGGGACAGAGAACGGCATACTGCCTAAGCAGAGTGCCTGCGAGGACTTCTTTCACATCTGCCCACTGAACCAACTACACTGGTGTTTATGTTTAGTGGTGGGCCTGGAACATGAGGAAGTTTTGCTGCCGTGGACCTCTTTGGGCCAGGGCATTCCGGGCTCTGTGATCCCTGGGCTCCAGCATCTGGTCCCTTCACATGGTGCCCTCTCCCTGCTCAGAAGGCCTGGGTTTGGTGGGCAAGATATTCTCTTTTACAATCTCCTGTCCTTTGATCTTCCAGACTGGCTTTCCCGCTTAAACACCTGGCTGCCCTGAGCCTCTGCAGCCATTCTGCACTGCTGCAGTGTGTCTTTGCTTTCTTCCTTTCTATTTTTTTTTTCCAGCTTCACTTTTTATACACAGATGGCCATCATGCTGTGCGCAACTGCAACCACAGCCTGCTCATCATCCAGGAGCAGATTTTTTTTCCTCCAGCCGATTCAGACAGGATAACCTCTTAGGCAAACACTTGGGTACCTCCCCATCTCTTCTAACTTTATTTTCTGCTCACACCACCCCCTACCAACTCCTACCCACCAAGTTTGAGTGGAGCCTGGCCCCCTACAGCAGAGCTTCTCCAATGGCCATGTGCATGTCCAATTGTCCAAATTGCCCGGGCGTCTGATTTAAATACAGATGCTTGTACTTAGGACCAGGTGGGCCACACATTCTGATTTCTGACAGCTCTTAGGTGATGCTGATGTTGATCTATGAGCCATACATCAGACAGCAAAGTCCTAGATTACTTTTGGAATAATCTACACACATGTCTCCCCTAGTAAGGTTCCTATCTCTCCTCATTTCCCTCAACAAAATTTAATTCCCGTAGAACCATTCCTCTGTCCCCAGGTAACTTTTACATGCTCAAGTGCTAATCATAGGTAGGAAAGCAGGACGTGGGTCAGAAGACTGTCTTACAGAGTAGGGTATAGGATCTGCCATGACCGCAACATGAGAATCCCATGTCTTATGGCTGAGCCATTATTATTTTTAGTATGTGCTGGCAGTATTCTACCTTGATAAAAGTTTTTAAAGAAATAATGTTATGAAAAAGAAAGAAAGAAAGAAAGTAAGTAAGTTGTTGGCAATATGAAATGAATATTGAATCTCTTCACACATTTTTCTTCCCGCCACCCTCAGAGTTCACAGAGATCCATACAGTTACAATCTAACCCTAAGAATAGCATGTCCACTTATGCTCAAGAAGCCTAGCTCTACCCTCTCTAGCTCAGTCCTGCTGCTGAGGCCGGTCTGTGCCATTCAGAATTGAGAAACGTAGTGTCCATTACATAGCAAGTTTGATGATGTAATTAAAGCGTTCCCATCAACAACTGGGTCGGTGCCTCTTTAACAAATCCTCAAGGGCAACATTCAAGAAAACACAGATATTTGAAACGCATTTGATGCAATGGCTTGCCCTAAAAGGCAGTCTCTTTCATACCATCACTTTATGGGCTCTTCCTGTTCTTGGTTAATGCATCCTGGTTGAGACTTGAGCTTGCGAGTCCAGGGCCCTTAGATTTGTATCTGGTTCTACATCACGGCTTCATCTCTGCTGTTTAACATAGCTTTCCCCTGAATAAGGGGCATACCTGCAGTTACACCCAAGAAGGCTAGCTCTACCCCTGAATAAGGGGCATACCTGAAGTTAGCATTTGTTTGGGACCTATCACACAACAGCCTTGTAGAGCCTCTGTGTGTATGATAGCTTTTTGGAGTGGCTGGCCACTGGTATAATGTGAGGACCTATCAGTGACAGCAAACCAGCTTTTGCCCTGGACAGACCCTTGACAATTCTATGTGCTAGAGTCTCCATTGTGTTTCTGGCTCTAGTATGGTCCTGAAAGGATGGGGTGGTTCCCCAGAAAGGGGAGATTCAGCCAGGACTGTGGGAGGGGTTCGCCCTCAGGACTCAGCACCTGTTGCTGCCCTTATCGTGTGAAAGGATTGCAGTATTTTAACCTGTCCATCCCCACTTGGCCAGTGGAAATACTGAAAATTGAGCAAATTGCCCACAGAGCACAACTCAAGAGTAGTGGGACCCAGGTGTGTCTCACATGGGCATCCATAATCTTAACACTGAGCAGCCAATACAGCTAGAGAACGTGCACATGAAAATACTCAGCAGTGTTGGGCATAAATCTGGTGAGTCCCCAGTGAATCTTAGACTTTGCCTTTCCTCTGCACTTGACTCCTATACAGTTTGTTTCTCCACTGAGTTTGGTGCTGTCCCGAGTAGGGCCAGGGTGAGTAGCTGAAGCCTAAACATTTGACCTCCCCGATACCCAGCAGGGCCTTCTGGTGCCGTGACTCATGGTTTCCCGTTGTGCGCGGGAGTTTTCTAGCTACAGGTTGGTGAAGTATTCCAGGACAGGATGTTTACATCCCCTAGAGGAACGGGCACAGAACCAAGCGGCCCTTGCTTGGCAACCCCTGCCTGTTCTTTGCAGCCCAAGGCACCCTGCCAAGCCGACTCAGGAGAGGAAAACATAACGAGCACTGATGTGCTTCCATTTTACATAGAACATAATAAAAGTTCTCAGGATGATTTATTTTCCTAAACAAGAAAATACAATGGACCTCATCCATTATTCAACACGCTACTGATAACCTTTACTCTCTTGTCTAAGGTGATCTAAAGTGGTGTTCACTTGAAGTATGAAGAACAGACAGAGAGCACACACACATACGATTCCGCAGCCCTGGTGCCATGTCGGTGGGAAAATAAATGGAGGCATAAGGGGACTGAAACTCAGAGGAAAGACGTCTTGCCTCATTTGCAACTTTCCGTACATAAAAGCAAGGGCTTTAATTTTAGGCGATTAACTGGAAAATGACCCCGATAAAAAGTGAATATATCAGTTCAGTGCATGCTTTGTTATAATTTTTAGGAAATTTACTGATTTCAACGGACAGTGTTGAAAGCACGGGGAGCAGAAGGCCTAGATTGTGTCGGTTCTCAAGATCGTTTCCGGTAGCCCACTTAATGTGTCGGCGGTGGGCCCGTAGCCTGGAACATCAGTGTTCCCTTCTCACCTGGAATACTGTCCACGTGCTTCCTTTCCTGAGAACAGCAGTGAACTAGGACAATGTAAAAATTTGTTTTGATTTCAGGCAAGTTTGATAATGTGGAAAGAAATTCACTTTCTGATAAAGGAAGACTTTTTTCAAGGACAGAGTTACTAATTTCCTGTGTGTTTAATGATGTTATATATGTTCAAATGATATCAACCAAAAAAATCAGTACAAAGAGCTTTTTTTTTTTTTTTTTGGTGGTGCCGGGGATCGAACTCAGGCCCTTGTGCTTACAAGGCAAGCACTCTAATCACTGAGCTAAATCCCCAGCCCCCAAAGAGCTATTTTTAGAATGAGCATCACAACTCAAATGTTATCAAATATAAATCCATTTCTAAATTGTCCTTTTCTTCCAAGCTGTTTAAGTAGCTTGTGAGCCAAGTGAGTCTGCTCACAGAGAGGAGGAACTATGGAGAGCAGTCTGGAGTTAGCTGTGTGACCCTGGTCCCTGTCTTCCAGAAGATTCTGTGTGTTAAAGGAAAAAAAAGTTTTAATTGCAAGCAAAAGCTTTTTCTGATTCTCTTAAATGGTTTTTTGGCTATGAAAATGTAAGCATCCCAAAGAAATTTTAACAGCCTCAGCCATTCTCCAAATATTTCTTCCATCTTGATTCTTAGATTTATGAGTATTAACGCCGGGCAGCATTTCTCAATTCTGAATCACAGCAGAACGACTGTGTTCGGGAGCCACTGGGGCTTGGGCTGTGGTGTTAGTTGTTTGGGGCACTGGCACCAGCTAGTTAACCTCTCTCAACCAGCTTATTATTTCACAGTCAAATGTAAAGATTTTTGGTTGCTTGAGGTTGAAAGAGCACTGTGTATTAAGCACAGGAGCCAAAACAAAGGCACCCTACAGGAAATGTTGCCCTCCCCAGCTTACCCTTCCCCCAAAATGAAAAAAATCTAAATACATATCAAAATTTAAAAAGTAAAACTGGAGAATTTAAGAAAACTTTCTTAAACAATATATAGCCAGATATCTAGCACCAATAACAGAAGCTCTGTTTTTCATTCTTTCATCCTTTGAATAAATGTTAATTAAGTGTCTGTCATATCTAAGGCACTAGCAACAACTCCTTTCTCCTCCAGAGCTGGTGACGCCTCTCTGTGCAAGCAGTCACGCTGTGTTTGATTGGTCTTTCTAGCAAATACCAAAAAAAAAAAAAAAAAAAAAAAAAAAAAATCTAGAGATGATGGTACTAAAACCAACAGGATAGAAAATTGAACCCATGATCTCATTCTAGAGGTTTCTAGGAGTGAGTCCTTAAACTCTGCCCTTGTTTCTAAAGGGACTTCTAAAATTCTTTAGGCTTAACTCCACCCTTCCCTACTTGCAATATCATGTTCAGGATTATTCTAAATGATGCTGAGACTTTCCACAACTCTGTCTATTTCAAGTCTGTTCTCGGAAGATGGAACTCCACAGAAGGCGGTTCACATGATTTTCAGTCCGAATCTATAAATAATTGGTGTATCCATTTTAGCCCCCAAAACTCCCATCTGGTTCTCTGTTCACACAAGACACTAGGCCGAATGCTTGGAAGGATAGTAATCCTGCAGCGCGTGAGCACCAAGGGATAATTGTGATGATAGTACATGCTCCTCACTTCTGGTTTTTTGAGGACCGTAACTTGGGCTTTGGGCTTTCCCAAGGTGGTCTGCTCTGGATCCGTGGGCTGGGAGGGGGTGGGGGGTAGATCACTTGCAGGTAGGCATTTATTTCATCTTCCCTGTTCAGTTTCCTTGCATGTTTCCAGGCATTAAAATTCTCGTGGTTCAGGGCCAGGAAGGCCTGACCTCCTTCCTACTCCCTTTGCAGACTTTTTATAATTCCTGCTTGTGAGAGAGGCAGAAGGACACAGCTTGTTTGGGGGATCCCAGATGGAGTTTGCAGGATGGATATTAGAAAAATCATCTCTTTTGGGTGGTAAATTGAGAAATTTAAATTGGAACGGCATTGAAAACCCATACATGTTGGGAGGTGGGGTGGGGGTGAGGCAACCTGTGATGTCACTTTTGCCTCTGTAAAGCGTCGTTCTGGAGAGTCGAGCTGCACTTTAAGAATTCCTAATGGGTACAGTTAGTTCAGACACTGAGCCGAATGTGTTGGAGTCTCTGCTGATGCTCTTCTGCAGACACGCGAACATGTAGTCAACCAAAGGTAGGGGAAATGTGGGCACCAGGCACACCCTGTTGATGTGGCGATGACAGTGGAAGAGAGAAGAACAATCTCAGGGCAGGGACTCCAGCAAGAACATCCCCCTAAGCAGGCAAGGGGGACAGGTCAGCAAAGGTAAGTGTATAAGCAAAACAGAGGTATGGGGTGGGGCAGGGGCAGGACAGGAGACAAATAAGAGAATAAAAGCAGCAGAAAGCAAGCAAACAAAACCCACTGTGGTTTATTAGGAATGTTTAATTTGAAATTGTGATCCCTACAATTATTGAAAATGGAGCAGTTAAAAAGGAAAGCATTCCCATTGTGACAGGGCAAGAAGAAGCTGAGAAATATTTGACATTCAAATGCCTTGTTTTAAACTGCCTTTGTTCCAAAGTTCTTCTTTCGCATCTGGTTAAATGCATATTAATTTTTCTGCCTTCATAACGAATCATGATGTGTTCTGTATCTTCTTTACAAAGAGAAAAGAGGGTGTCCATAGATTGGAGACTGTGTGATGCCCTCCTTGTCTTGCTTTGTCAACTGAGACTGTTCATCTTGATCCGAGAGGAGGGCTGGGACATTTGGTAGGGCAATCTGGAAAGGGATGGAGTGCCCACAAAAAGACTTCTCGAATGTAGAGTTAATCACTCTGCTAGCTATGAGACTGTGTTGTCACTTAAGAGGAGGGGGGCATTTGCTGTCATAAAAACCTTGCAAACGCTCCAGAGCCTCCCAGATCTCCATCTCATGAACTTCTTTCATTTGCTCGGGACCCCCCAGACAGACCTGGAATGAAAATCATCTCTTTCCCTGCGTGTTCCTGAGAGTGACTCGTGGTACAGCCGCAGAACTGGCAAGTTCGAGTGAAGGAATTAAATTCAGGCCCCTTTGCAATGCACGTTGACTTTGTGGGTGGAAAGAAACCTGGAGAAGAGAGAGGAAATAAGCTTTAAGCCTCCAAAAATTGGCAGGCAGACTTCCGGAAGGAGGCTCCTCCAAGAAGTCTTCTCCTAGAATTAAGCCTGGGCCTGAAATACATTTGCAAATGGTGGGGCTGAAAAGTGGGGCTGGTTTTCCTCCTGTCATGCTGATATGGGCCCAGAGTGTTTTGCGGGTTTTTTTGGAGATGAGGAGGGAGAAATGATGATGATGGGAACTAAGAGCTGAAAATTCTGGGTCACAAATCATCGACTTAGAACAGACTTTCCCTCTGAGATTCTTCTCAGATACGTCACGGCATTCACAAAGAACGCTGCTTCTAAAATGTTGGATCGTGCAGTGACGGTCATTGAACGAGAACATAAATGCCTTTTCAAAAATTCATCAGTTGCCCTTAAGGTTTGTGTGGCTGTTCAAATACTTTCTGCAGTGTTTGGCCTTCAGTCGACCACATTAAAACACTTTGTGTATTTACAGACCACCAGCTTGACACATTTATCTGGTGTGATTAATTAAAGATGATTTTTAAACCTGTATATTTCTTTAAAACATAGACGAGAAAGCCAGTTTTTCTGTCCATAAATGGTAGTCATAAACTACCATAAGATGGCACTGTAACATAAATTATGGGAAGAGGCAGCTATCTGGTTTAAGGACTGCAAGAATGAAGAGTGCATCCCAGATCTGCGGGTGAGCACACAGGACCTACTCCCGTGGTGGTGTGCGAATGAGGATACACACAGTAAGAGCGTCTTACGTTCACATTGGACTTGAAACAGTGAGATGCTAGCCAGGAATCCAGCGTGGCCAGGCCCTCAACATTTTTTCAGAGAAAATGCATTTAAATATAGCCTGAAAGAAAAGATTTTTAAAATAGTAAAAAACAAAAAACAAAAGAACAACAACAAAAAAAAATCCATAAATCAGAACACCAGCACAAATAAAAGGTGTTTTTCTTCGTTTTGGGTTCTGTCTCAGGGTCTGATATCCAAAACCAAAGTGAAGACATTGTTGAAGCACTTTCCTGGCCCTCCTGCTTTCTTTTGGGTGGCTTCAGAAGGAGGATGTAAATATTCTCAGTGAAGTCTCCAACCCCACGGGCCTGGCTGTGGAACCTGAATGCTGGTGCCAGCCCGTTTGTCCCCTCGTTTGTCACAGAGTGAGCATCGCCTTTTACAGATGGGCATCAGGGAATAAGAAATATTCTGGGATAGTGATGGAACGAGGCTTTTTCTTTTGGTCTCTTTGCCCTGTTTGCAAAAGGCGGAGCTCGTGCTACCTCTGCCAATGTGGCCCTGGTTTAGCGACATTTCCTTAGAGAGAAAAGAGGAAAAAGGGAAGGAAAACCTCATCCAAATTCCTTTGTAGGGGCTCCTTAGTCAGGTGCAGTTGCACTTGAACACTACAGCCCTGCCAGCATGTTGTCTGGCTTCATAGAAAAGCTTTTTTTGAAAAATCACAGTTTCTTGGAGATCTTGGGCTATTGTGATACCAAGTGGTGCTCTCTCTGGGTTGACATAAGACAAGGCACGTGCTTTTCTCTGCTTAGCAAGCAGGTATCCAGGCCGTGTTCTGTACCACAGACTCGGGGGAGAGCACAGGGTGTTGCCGGGCCATTCATGGGATGGTTTTCTGAAATGCTTTCATCCCTGCAAACAGCCTGACTCCTCGGCTAGGAGGAGGTCACTAGGGAGCCTAGCTTTATGTGGTAACTTCGGGCTCCTTCTTGAAATGATTTTCCTCCCCACCATCCTAGTAGAGAAAATAGAGGGAACATCGAGCCACTGACAGTACGGTTCAGAGTCCAGGGAGAAACGTGTCGGGGATGTTGTAGCACAGACAGCTTGACCATGGTGATGTGGCCATGGAAGCCTGCAGAGCCTGACTTCAAGCTGACACAAAACTGGCGTGTTAACTCTCAAGAGAGTTAAACCTGGATGTTGGAGAGGACAGGCGGAGCTGTTTTCTTGGACCAGCTGCATGCCAGAGAACATGCAGGAACAGAAACATCGCCGAACAGAAATGGAATAAGGACCAATCTGACTCCAAGTAGACCTGAGAATGCTGGTCCCTGCTCGCCTCCCCTCCTAAAATTGTGGTGGTATAGCGATGTCGGCTTCGTGGTATATGAGGAGCATGAAGAGGAGGTTTGTCTGAGGACAGGAAAAAGAGAAACAACTTGCTTCTTAATAAACTTGTGTCTTCTGCTTTCTGTTGGCAAAAATCTGTTGTGAAATCACAGGCGAGCTTTGTTCCTCCAACTACTTGCTTATTTGAGAAGACTGGATTACCCCCCCGCCGCCCACTACTGCTTATTGTCTTCATAAATGCTAGTTTGAAAATAATGTTTCAGATTTCTCCCCTTTCCCCCAACAGAGCAGTTTTGTCATTTTCTCAAGCGGAGACAGTTATATCTTAGTTCCTAAGTATGTGAAAGTTAATATCTAAGGATCCTAATTTCTTGCGCAAAACTTTGGTGCTGGATCTTAGAATTTGGGGGATTTTAGCAAAGTGCTATGGTTGGTACCCACTATCTCATGCACCCCCTAACTGACGCATTCGTATTTCTTCAGTGGAGCACGTGAATAGTCACACTAAGTGGGATCAGGAAACTCTGGGAAGAGCCGCACATTGAGTCAGGTCCTGCCAACATTGAGCTAATTTTTAATAATAAGACATTGTGCCTCAGGGCTGTATATTTCAGAGTTATGAATAATGGAATGCAGATCTGTATTTATATTGTATATACATGTGTATATTTTGGAAAAATTATACTGTAGAAGTTATACTCCAAAATCTATGGATTTTTTTTAAAAGAAAGTCCTTGAGATATGGCTGTAATCATAATCCCTTAGATGTTCATTGCTTTTTTTTTCCTTCTCACTTATTAATGAGACCCTCTGGCCCAGGGGTTGCAAAATTGCGGAGTCTTAAAGCAGCTAAGGGGACGCTATGAAGGGGACGAGTTTGGGGGGAAAGACAGGGAATGGGAAACACTGGAACCCGGAGAGTGCCCGCACCACCCAAAGGAGGGAGCCACCACCAAGTAGTTCCCGTGGATTGCTGCCAAGTGGCAGAGGGCCCCACATCAGGCCGTTTAGCAACATAAATCAGAAACAAAAGTATGTGAAGTATTTGGAAATTCAGTGTTTAAAAAATTCCATGCAAAACACATCACTTGTGATCTTTTCAATAGTCACTAAGATATCTAGATATCTATATAGATATATAGATAGTATAGTTTTGATGTATGTACCCAAAGAAAAACACACAAACAAAAAAATCTGTCTGTCTATCTAGGCGTGTCTATCCTCCTGACGTACCCCAAAGCAGTACTGACCTTATTTCCAGTAGTCTTCGGCATTTCTCTTCTGATTCTGATGGTCCCCTTCTCAACCTGGACAGCCAGGCCCAGTGTTCTGAGTCAGCTTCCTGAACGTAGAACCCTGCACGTGCCTCTCGTCAGCACTAGCTCTTCTGCATAGTTCCTTCTTCCTGCAGTAAGTCAGAGGCAGATACCTGTGACCCAACACTTCTCATCCCATCTGTCTCAAGGCCGGTCAGGTCTATCGCCCTCACGGTTCTTTCATCCCCAGTTAGAATGCTCGCTCACTCTTGCTCCTGCTCTCCCCATTCAGGGCGCTCGTCCCTCTGGTCTGTCCCATGCAGTAAGAGATTAGCGTTCCTAAAAGCCAGCGAGGACTGTGTTGTTTACATGGTTATCCTCATTACCCTCATTACCTGCCAAATTAAATTGATCTTATTACCAAGCTTTTAAGGCTATCAATTACCCTAGCCGACCATATTTTCAGCATTAAGGACCATAATTTCCCATTTGTGCACGGTATAGGCTAGATAACTGGACTGCTTGTCGAAATCATCTAGTATCTTCTGGAAGGAAATATGTTCTTTTTCATCTATGCCAAAGGTCCACTTAAATGCCCAGAGGCTGAGATGCAGTTGCTAAAGTTTGAACAACTCATGGACAGTGACATGCAATGTAGATATTTTAAATCATCTCCATTTGGACTTCCTAGAACATGCTATGTCTTCTATGCACTTCCAATAATAAAGTGGAAGAAGGAGAGTTCATGGCCTTAAAATATATTTAAAACCTTCTTATTGCATTAATTATTTCCTGAGCCAACACTAAAAAGCTGTTTGATTTGGTTAAATAAAAATACCTTGTATGGCTGAGAGTCACCAATTGATAATGGATTATGACATATGCCAAGCCACGGTAGTGGGAAACGTCAAGGCTAAATTTTCCACTAATAGTGGCCATCAGCAGTGTTTAATAGGGCCATGACAACTTAAAAATTGTTTTAAAAATTGGACACATTACTGAAATATGGTTTTACATCAAATATATGGTTCATTCAAAAACCTCAGGGCAAGTGAAATTATTCTATCTGTTGGAAAAGATTTCTGGCTTTCAGTTTTGCAATGGAATTTGTTAGAAAATGCTATTGGTACATCACCAGGGACATGTTAGCTTTCTTCATTGACTGTCATTAGAAATAAAAATCCCATGTGTTTTGCCAACATTCAGAAGCAAGAATTTTAGCATTTAATTTTGTCTGTAAGTATTTTCACAATACAATAGCAATAAAAATGACTTTTTTCTATCATTGTTGGAGACAGGTAGAGGTCCACATATCCCAATAAATTTGTATCTAGAAGTGGGTGGTGGCTCAAAATAGCATCAGATTAAGAAAGTATTTCATGGAATCTAGTCTGAATATATTTCCCACTATTTAAGGAAGAAAAATATGGAGAAAACAGGGGTCCTATCCTCCTCTGATGTATTAAGGAAGTTCCAAAAGCAGTGATGACATTTTGGGGAGGAGGTAAAGTTGATCTTGCCCTCTAAAAGTTGAGGTGGATTCTCAGCCTTTTAAATTGAATAGGTTATTTTTTTTATGTAGGCAGATATATCCTAGCTTTCAAAGTTCAATTTCCAAGTAATTTGAAATTCTCACCTTCCAGAGAGTGTTTGGTTTTTTTTAACCATTATTACCTTCAAATGTAAATACTTCACCATCGACCAACACAGCCAGAGTGGATTGGGAAGGTGTGATGAGTGGGAAAAAACACTCATGATTTCAGTGTGAACATGTTTGACTTCTCCGTGAACTATGGAAACTGAGGTCTACAATGACTTGCCTGTCTTGTCTCTCGCCATTTATGCTTCAACTCAACTTGAAGGCTGTAGCTGTGCCCCCAGTGGATTAAGAACCCACAGTTAATCACAGAGGCAGTGGGGGGTCAAATGTCAGAAGAATCTTGCCTAACATGCACAAGGCCCTGGTTTTGAGACTCAGCACTGTTAAAAAAAAAAAAAGACTTTATGCCTGTAATCACTGAACTCTTGGAGGCTGAGGTGGGAGGATCATAAGTTCAAGTCCAGTCTGGACAATTTAGAGAGAGAAAAAATGTCTGGGGATATAGTTTAGTGGGAAGGTCCTTTGTTCAGTCCCCAGGGGGGAGGGGGGAGAGAGAGAGGAGAGGAGAGGGGAGAAAGGGGAGAAAGAGGAGAGAGAAAGAAGAGAAGAAGAGAGGAGAGGAGAAGAGAAGAGAAAGAGAGAGACAGAGGCAGAGAGAGAGAATGAATGTAATACACAGCTGAGACTGAGACTTTTGAAGCCTTTTCTTACCAAGTACATATCCCCAAATTTGTGGCTGGGTGGCTAGAGATGCTGATTCCCATGTTATCACCCAGAGATAAATTTCCCTATCTCTACACTCGAATTATGCATTAGATATGACAGAGGATTGCTGCCCGCTTAGGACCAGCCGCTCCTAAATACTTGCATGCAACCGAGATTATCAGGATCTGGCGCTTGAAGAATATTCTGTGTAAAAAACATTTGTAGGCTGAAGATAAATTGCTGTCTGAATCTCATCTTGGTAGCCATAATTTTACCTCCTTGCATGACCACATTTTTCTTCAAACACCGCCAGAGTAATTTGAATAGAAGTTGGCAATTTTGAAGCACACTTTGAATGCCTGGTTTTAGACAGAACCTCTTCTCCTGTTTCTCAAGCTGATTGATCCTCACTGTGACATGCCACATCTGGTCGTGTCACTCCCGTTCTGTTTATGTAACATAGCATGGTGTCAAGTAGTGCTGGATTTTGGCACAATCATCATCGAAAGAGATCACAAGTCAAGCATTATTTCTGCAAACTGCAAAAGAAGTGCCAGTGTATTTTAAAATTTGTTCGGACTTTTATTTTCAAGAAAGAGAACTATTTATTTTAAAAACTTGTACTATTTACAATTCTTATTCAGGGAATGGCTCTTCCCACAAGCAAGAGGGCAAAGAGTTGAATTACTCTATGGAACAAATATTTATTGGGGCGTTAATCTATGCAAGGTACTATGTCTGGCACCATGTTCATTTTCCAGGCAGCGCAGGAGTGAGAGAAGCTAAGTCAAACATTCTGTCCACCAGTAGGAATTGTGTACACACTGCTTCACATGCTGACGCCTCCCACTTTGGTCTCTCCAGTTCCCTTTCTTCCTGCAACCCAGAGTCGGTGGTTCTAACAGCCTCTTGGTAACTTCCCTTGGAGGGATGGTAGGCATCTTAAACTTACGTGTCCAGTAGTGAAAGACAGCAAAATAGAAGTTCCCAGGGGCTGGAGGGAGAGAGAATAATGGGGAGTTAGTATTTAATGGCTACAAAGTTTCTCTTTGAGAAATTGATTGTGATGATGGCCGCAATACTATGAATGTACTTAATCTCACTCATTCGTACACTTTACAGTGCTTTAAGTGGTCAATTTTATGTTATGTATGAGATGTGATGAAAATATAGTGAATGTCTAAATTGAAATGGAATTTATCATGTAAAAGACACATTGCCATTAATCCCTCTTGAAATACTCCCCCTTGCTTTGAACACACTTATCCCATTCTTCTTGCCGCTTCCTGAAGCAGTTCTGTAGGTCCTCTTCTGTGAGTGTCTTTCCATGACTGTCTTGATGTCCTGAATCGATTTAAAATGAATTGTTTATGGCAATTTGTATCAGATAAAACCATGATGATGTGTCCTTATGTACTTTATTCACTGGATCTGGCATTATGCGACCCTGGCTCTTTCCCAAAGTCAAAATGACCATGAAAAGTCAATGTTTTGAATCAGTTCAGGACATTGAGGCACTCATAACAGCACAACTAAGAAACTCACAAGAGAGGGCTATCAAAAGTGCGTTAGAAAGTTGGAAGAATGGTGGGATAAGTGTGTTTGAAACAAGAGGAATATATTTTGGTGGTGATTAACAACAGTGTATCTTTTACTGTAGTTTTTAAAAATTTAAACATTCACCGTATTGTTTGATCACACCTCGTAAATTTTATAGCCGTTTTACAAAGTAGATGTCTAAGTCTATACTCCTGACCCCAGACCTGTGCTTCCTACCATCTTCTCTATGTCAGTGAGCAGCATCGTTGTTCATCTTTAGGCTCAGTTACAATCTTGACATTGTTGTCACCCTTGATTCTTTTCTTTTTTTATAGTCAACATCCAGTTCTGAACCTAAGTGGGTCTACCTTCAGAAGACATTCAGAATTCACCTGTTTCTTGTCTCTGCCTTGACCCCTTGGGCTGCATCCTCTCTTCCTGGGCTGCTGTCCTCTCGTGCCAGGTCTCTCTGCTTTGGCTGCTGCCCTCTTTGCTCCATTCTTCTCCTGGCGCTAGGGGTGATCTTTAACATACAAACCTGATCTTGCTGTTCTGCCCCACACCCATCAGCACTTTCCCATCCCAGCAGGGTCAAAGCCAAAGTCCCTCTGGGCCCAGAAAGCCCCCAATGACCTGGCTTCTGGACACCTTCTGTACTTATCTGTACTTGTCTCCTATCCCTGTTCCCTTCGTTCATTCTGTTCCAGCCACACTGGTCTCCCTGCTGTTCCTGGAACATGCCAACCATATGCCGGCCTCAAGTCCCCTAAAGGAGCTTTCCCTGCCCAGGAGACTCTTCCCAGCTCCCATCAGCATCAGCTCAGACGTCACTCCATCAGAGATTCCTGGCCGTCTGCTTGCATTAACATTACCTCCTGTACCATTCTCTCCCACTTTGCCCTCTTTACTTATTTATATGTTTGTTTATTGGCTGTTTCTCATCTGCTTAGGGTATAAATTCCATGAAGGCAGAAGTTATTTTTCTGGATCTGTTTACTGTCTTCTCCCAGCAGCCTGGAACTTGGTAGGTTTTCAATAAATATTGCATAATGTACAAGACACATAGCTATTTCCTCCTAAATATCTTTCTTAGTATGTTAATTGGGCTTATTATAGAGAATTATCTAATAGATTCTCATTTGGGAATGAATTGTGCTTTTCTCTTGCTTAAGTTAAAACATTTAATTTCTGGGCAAATGAACTTTGGGGCATTAAGGGAAAAAATAACAAATTGGTAAAGCTTAGGTAACTTGATTAGGATTTGTTAAAAAAAAAAAAAAGTAGGAGCAATTCAGGTTAGGTAAATATGTTCCAAAAATCTTGGTTGAGTCAATGGCCCTATGTAGGCCCTTTTAATTAGGAGAGCTGGGAATGCAACTCAACTTGCTTAAGAACAAAAGGGCTTAGACTTCAGGCATGGCTGTGTTCAAGCGCTCAAACAGTACACCAAGTTTTTATTCTTCTCCCTGCTTCTCAGCGGTTCTGTCACCTCCAGTGTTAGCTTTATTCGCAGGTAGCTCTAAGGTGTGTCTCCTTACAGTTGGAAATTCCAGGGAAAGGAGAACTTCATTTTATCATTGGCCTAGAAGGATTCCTTGGACTTGAATCACATTAGACCATTTAGGTGCCAAATATGAACCAAAAGTTGTAGCTAGAGGCTACAAGGCAGATCTGTTTGGCAGACCTGAATCAAATGCCCCTCCTGCACAGAAAGAAGACGAGGAACCAAGGTCAGCCCTTCTCAGCCATGTGAATCAAGCATCGGGAGGGAAATCAAAAGAGGGTGAAATGGATGGGGAGGGCAGGCATCCACAGTTCACAGTATTAAGGAAGAAAGAAAGATTCCTCTGGGCTGTGAGATGTCATGCCCTGATCTGTGACTGAAGATTTTCTACTAGTCTTGATGAGTTGCAGTGAGTTTTCAGTTTGGTGTGCATGGACTCTTATGGGGTGTAGACCACGAGAGAGCTCTCCTTAGGACACAGAGTTCACAAGAGTATGACAGACCATGTACGTGACAGACCATATGGATGATAGATTATGTACTTGATAGACCACAATGGCTGGAGATTCAGGGTACTTGGAGCATGGAAGCAAGGGAAACATGACTGGTTCAGCCAATTCCTAGAGCCTATATTGACTCAGACAAGATTTCTCTTAAATGTAGCAATATTCTACATAATGGGAAAAAAGCATTGAATTGTGCAGTGCACAATGACTTCCTTGGTCTGCTGTCCCCATGCTTTGAGCTAGTTAAGCCCACAATGAACTCAGACTCCATTTGGTACTTCTCTGTCCTTTCACCTAAGACCTCATATCTGGATTTCTCAGCCCTGCCAATAAGCTGAGCCCCCAGGTCCTTTAAGGGCTGTGTGGTGCAATGGTAAGATCATTTACTTTGCCCTCAGGAAGACATGATTTACAATCTTGACTATGCTACTGACAATGTTTATATGCCTGGATAATTTACTTAACCTTCTTGAGCCTTAGTTTTCTCATCTGCAAAGTGGGCACAATAATGTCTATGTCACTCTGTTGTGATGACTGAAAAGAAACATCTAGGACAGTGGTGGCAAACCTATGGCATGCATGCCACAGTGGGCTGTTTGTATCACTGAAGACTCTGAAGGGTTTGCCATTACTAATCTAGGGAAAGGATCTCAGACTCCCAGGCTCGTGGAGGCACTCAGTGAATAGTGTGTGTTAATAAATGAATACTCCCTGCAAGTGGCAATACCTAGTTTTAGACCCTTGGCCATGGCACCGCCTCGTGTCCCGCTAGTTAAATTTTCTGGGTGTGGCCATGTCATTACTGGTACAAATATTCCAGTTAGAATGAAGCATGACTTGGTTGTGGGCAACAGAAACCAGTTCTGGCTTAGTTCAGCAAAAAGGGGATATGTGTGTGAGAAAAGGATTGCTCAGCCAACTGAAGGAAAAGCTGAACATTTGGACCTGGGAAGTACTGGAAACAAGGTCCAGGACAGAAGTAGCAGCCCTTCTAGGGCACAATGATGAGGCTACATCAGCCCTAGAAAACTTCTGTACCTGTTTCAGTCCAGCCACATTCCAGAACAGCTCATGATTGGTCTAGGCCAAGCACATGACCCACGCGTGGCCAGGCAGGACACCTCCAGAGCACATAGCTATTAGAGACAACATGACCCTAGTATATCACCCCTGGTGTGCTATGTTCATTTGTTGGTCCTTCAGATATTTATTAAACTCCTATACTGTGCCCTGTGCTGGGTCTTAGGGTAAAACAAAATAAAACAAAACAAAAAACACAGTGCCTGCCCTCACAGCGCCCCCAAAACTGAATTAGATAGAAACTTTGTCCTAGAGAATAAATTAGGATCCTTGTTCCACCAAAGCAGTGTGCAGAGGGGAAGGGGGTTCTCCTAAGGAAAACCAAGCCACTATTAGCAGAAGAAGGAGGACGGGGGGTGGGGCAGTTTCTGGTAAGAAAAAGCATCAGTTGTTTTGCTACACCTACTTAGTATGTTTCCCCATCTTTCTCAGCCTTAGTTCCCTCATCTATAAAATGGAGATAATAATGATACCTAGGGATAGGATTATTTTGAAGATTAAATGAGTTATTACACACAAGATACTGAGAGCAGTGCCCAGACATAGTGTGTCATGTAAGTGCTAGCTGTCTTCTGCATCATGCCCAGCTCCCGATCTGCTATTCCTGCTCACATACTGTTTTCATAATGGAGCCTGAGAAGTGGAAAGCTCTCGGCCACGCCGCAACCCTACCCACCCCCTCCAAGTAACAAGACTTTTTGAGTAGTAATAAAACAGAAGAGGGAAAAGTTTGGCAACTTCCCCTTCTGCAATCACCAAGTGGTGCCTTCTCAGGTTTCCCCTTGGACTGGGGATCTGCAGCCTGTAAGTGTTAATTTAAAATGAACTCTCTAAGTGGCAGCTTATACCAGGGCCTCAGGCTGTATAGACAGAATCCTCCTCTGCAGAAGGTCCCTGGCCATGGCTTCGGTCCAGCCTTCATCCTGCACATCCGCATAATACAAAACTGACTGAAGTGATTGAAATGTAAGTTTTTGTTGAGCTGAGATGCTAAAATCAGGATTGGGAGCATATGGATTGCTCCATATTTGTTTTCTGCGTATCTGATGTTAGCAATTTAGAACATCACTGGGACGCTCCCTGGAGAATTTCAGTTCTGTAAATGAAACAATTATTTTGGCAGTTTGGGAAAGACATATTCATAACTTTCATGGTATTTAAAGGGGAAATGCACCTTCCCTGAGTTCCCTTTTCCCTTGCCAGATAGGAAGAATGAAATAAAAGTGTCAAGGGAATAGATGGCATAAACAGAAAAATCAACAGTCGACGTGTTGAGTTCACAGTGGAATTTCTAGGACCGACAGCAAGACAGGGAATAAAAGGTTTCCCTAAATCTGGGCATGGAGACCTTGAAAAGAACACCTCACCTAAGGCACACTGTTCATTCCTTCGGTCATCAGTTACCTAATGATTAAGTTTCATGTGCTCTTGTTAAAGCACAAGATGAAAGGGACCAGCGGTGGGACGTACATTTAGGGTACAGAAGCAGCATGGCCACGTGGACATCACTGTGGGTGAGGTGGGCAAGTAGGAGGTAGCTGAGAGCTGAGCACATAGCCCAGAAAATGTATACTACAGCAACATAAATGTACTCAGCTCTGCTACTTCCCAAGAGAAACATTATCTCTTAAGAACATATGTAGAAGAGAGTGGCTTGGATATTTGTCATAATGTAAAGGAAACGTCTCATTCCTGTGGGAGGCTTTGTCAATAACTGCTGGATCCCCTCTTCCCTCTTTTGTGGCATGCGGCAGGCTTCCAATGAAGCTCTGCTGATCTCACATGAATTCCAGAGCATTCAGGCACCCCATGCTGGCTGCAGGTGAACCTACCATGACTAGAAGGTCCAAGTGTGGGAATCCCATGGCCCCGTGTTGTGGTTGGTAACTCTACTGAGCTTGGACACAGGACCTGCACTCCCAGCCTGGATTTTGCTTAGATTGCTTTAAATCTGTTATTCCTAACAGAAAAGACCATTCCTGTCTTCCAGCACATCTCTTCCGCTTTTGACGTTGCACCCTGAAATGGACTCTTCGCGGGATATTCGAGCGTGAGGCTGTGACCAGGCTTTTAGTGTTTGTTGCTCATGACATCTTGCAGCTGTTCTTCATGGCTGTAGATTTTATCTCTTCTTTCTCCTGCCCCCAGGGCACACAGTAGGTGCTTACTTCATGCTTGTGGATGCCCCAAAACATTTCTTCATGAATGAAAATGGAGATAGTCGAGGGTCCCTTTGCACTGGCTTTGCACAGGCTTCTAGTTGTGCCCAGCTAAGGCTCGGACAAGGGCTGTTTCTCAGGCCCAGGACAGGCGTCAGGTACTGAGTTCCTGGAGCCCCAGTCCCAGGGAAGAGTCTAGCGATCGGTCTAATGTCACTCGCTACTCATGTCTGTCATGGAGTTGTCTGTGTGCCTTAAAACCTAGAATATTCTAGAATGGTAGCATGTGCATGCATACAAATGTACTCACACAGGGACTGCACGCTCAGAATTTCTCTTCTGAGAAGGATATGAGGTCAGAAGGTTCTGAGACCCCTAGTTTAGATGTTGCTTTAAAACTTTTCTAAGCACTGTTCCAAGCGCACTCCAAATATTTGTGTATTTATAAAGTCTTCCTAACCACCCCACTAGAGCGGGTTCTGTCAGTATCTCGTTTGTGGAAACTGAGGCACCAAAGTGTTCAGTAACTTGCCTGAGGTCACCCAACTGGAAAGTGGAAGCCAGGCTACACATTCAGGCTGTCTGGGTCCAGCCTTGAGATTCTTAGACACTAATTAGGCTGCTGCTTCTAACAAAGTCTTACAGAAAGCCAAGTGTACCAAACAAAAATAAACAAGCAGAGCAGCTCTTGTTTACACTGAGCGAGGAGCGTCTTGGCATTCCACTACCCTTTCCTTCCTTCTTCCCTTCCTC
This sequence comes from Hystrix cristata, assembly GCA_004026905.1. Lineage (NCBI taxonomy): Eukaryota > Metazoa > Chordata > Mammalia > Rodentia > Hystricidae > Hystrix > Hystrix cristata. The sequence goes on along the minus strand of PVJO010022205.1, from coordinate 3,906 downwards.
AGTCCTCTTCCCTCTTCCTCTAAGTGCAGAGTGCCCCAGGGAACACACTTTGGAAACCAGCAGCCTAATCCAACCTGGGTATTTCATGAATGTTCACTTCACCTTGCAGAGGTGAAACAGGGATGTGTTTTACCCTGGGCCTGAGAACATGCCACCTGCAATCTTTCTGCTACCCCGAAGAAGGTATGTAGGGGATGAGTTAAGTAAGTCTCCAAGTGTCTGCCCCTTTCAGAAAAGCACTTCCTCCATTTTTAAAGCATGTTCAGAATGAATGGGTCTCCTTTACCAAGTTATGGTTCTTCCCTTTTTATCCTTGTTGAGTTTTTTCATGTTTTGCTTTCATTTCTTTTATCAGTTGATTTTATTACGTTTCTGTCTTAAGATGATTTCAGCCAGCAAACTCTGAAGCCAACAGACTGGGCTGTAATTGAACACAGTTGTGACACCAAACATCTGCTCCAGCCCACGTGGCTGTTTGCAGCTCCTCGCTCTGGCACCTATTACTGCAGCGTCTCATGCCGGGTCCCAATTGCCCATGCGGAAGTGCAGGGGATGGTTCAGACCTGTTGGAGCTGTGTGCACACACTGTGACAGCCCACTTACAAAAATTATTTGTGATTTGCGCTCTGCTATCAATTGAGATTGAGAGTATTGATCCAAACTGATTGCCAAGGACCAAAATAAAGTGAAAGGGTAATTGACTGCCATGTCCCCCATCGATCGAGTGCCACAGTTCATCGCCACTGAAATTATTTTCAAGTACTTTGGTTTATCATTCCTAATAAATATAGAAATTGAGTAATCAAAATGACTTACATTCACATTGAACCGAAAGCTTTTAAGGAAGTGTCTGTGTTTAAGTGAGTCCACACTCCACATTGGTTTCCAGTCCAGCCCCCAGGGTCTGTTCTGACAGGCCTGGAGGAAGCCTGGCTTGAAAAGGGAAAAGCATCATCGTCTCTGCAGCAGGAATCGCAGGCTCCTGCCCTCCCCAGCTGCGACGTAGTAATTGTGGTCCGCGGGATTAGAAGGAAGAGCCTTCCTAAATTGTCATGCTGTCCATCTTTCCCATGCACCACACGCATTTTCCTCAAAGCAGTAAGAATTCCTATTTATTTCACTTTCCCTGGCATTGACCATAAATGCCTACCCATTGTCTTCAGGCTTGCTGCAATGTTTGCAGTAACTTTATTAAATCCAAGCGATCATTAGCCCTATTCATATAGATTATATGGCGTGTGGCCTCTCGGTACCTTAGAAATATACCTTTGTTCTTCTCTTTTAAAGGAAGACCTAGCATCCTCTGAAGCAGTGGCTAAAGAGCAGGATCAGAATGCCGCTGGGGATTTAGCTCAGCAGTTAGAGTGCTTGCTTTGTAAGCACAAGGTCCTGAGTTCGATCCCCAGCACCAAAAAAAAACAAAGAAAAGAAAAAGAGCAGGATCAGAATGCCACAATTTGCTTTGGGAACTGAAGCTTTGCAGTGTAGTGCTGTCCAGTAGAAATACAGCCATAGGTGTCACTCCAAAGACCATGATACCCACAACCCCATGGTGATAGATAAAAACTACTGGGCTTTTTCAGAAAGTGGGTTAGAGTCACAACATAGAGAAAGTGTCATGGACAGATTAAAAAAAGATAGGAAACTGGGTGTGTTAGCGCATACCTATAATCCTAGCACTCTGGGAAATGGAAGCAAGAGGACTGCAAGTTCAAGTCCAGCCTAAGAAACTTAGCAATTTACTAAGGCCCTGTCTCCAAAAGATAAAATAGGCTGAGGATGTAGCTCAGTGCAAAGGCTTTAGGTTCAATCCCCGTAGTTCAAAAAAGAAAATAAAAAAGATCAAATTAGTAAAACTAGTAGCTTAGTTTTGCACAAGTGGCTAGGAAATACTTAACATAGTAGAATAGGTATGGCAGTTTATTCTGGAAAACGCCTGCCCTGTTCTGCAGAAGTATCCTTGGAAAGGCCGCTGCTCAGGAGTGAGTATGAGATGGTAGAAGGAAGTTATTTGGAGCTGGGCAAGAACTGGTGACACCAGATGTGGGTGTGGTGTGTAACGTGTGTGGGGAGCAAAGGTAGCTGTGGAAGGTTGTGGTGTGAGTGTGTGTTGGGGGGAGGTGTCCCTAGATGGCTCGAGCATGGTGGGTACAGTTTTCTGTGCTCACCCAGTGTTTCTTGTAGCCCTAAGCAACTACAACATTTGTGCTCTGTGCAAATAATTCCTCAATAGATCAATCATGTCAAAGCAAATTCACATTTTAAAAGTAATAGTTTTTGACTGTATCATGTGAGTCACAAATGGGAGCCCCATATGCAGTGTTAAATTTCCTAATGGCCATATTTCAAAAAGTAAAAATACTGTAGAGCACTTACTTAGCATGTACAAGGTTCTAGATTCAATCTCCAGGATGACAAAATTAATTTCATTCAAGCTAATAAAAAAGGTAAAAAGTCAAAAGAAATGGGTAAAATTAATTTTAATAATGTATTTTATTTCAGCCAATTTATTTAGCCTATTGTCATTTCAACATGTAATCATTATAAGGAATTAATGAGATAGATTATGTTCTTATTTACAAAGTCTTTGAAATCATGTGTGCATTTTACATTTATAGCATATCTTAATTCAGACTAGTCACATTTCAAGGGATTCATAACCACATATGGCTACCATATTGGAAAGCAAAAGTACAGAGGTAAGAATATTGGACAGTGAAGCTGTAAAGAATAGGAGAAATCTTCAGTGGAAATGTACTATAAAGTATAGGATTTTCCTCTTTCTGTTGACCAAAGGTAGAGATTAGGGCGATATCATATATATATATATATATATTTTTTTTTTTTTTTTGAGACAGTGTCTTACCATGTGTTCTATGGCTGACCTTGCACTCACTGTGTAGTCCAGGCTGGGCTCAAACTTAGAGTCCTTCTGCCTCAGTCTTCCAAGTGCTGGGATTACAGATGTGCACCACCACAGTTGAGCCCGATTTTATATTTTTGTGTATATGAATGTGTGTGTGTGTGTGTGTGTGTGTACATAGGGCCTTTGTTTGTGCAGTTCCCGCTACCTCAACTACTCTTCCTCCACCTCTAGAACTTCATATGCTTGGTTCATTCTCCAAGTTCATATGTCACCTTCTTGGAGAGGTCGTCCCTGACCATTTTACTTAAAATGTCCTTTCCTATTTCTATATGACAGAGAGAAAGAGAGAGACTGGGACTATGTTCAGAAAATAGATTCTTATGCTTAATGCACATTACGAATCCACTTCATTTATATCTCACTTTTGGTTACAGTCATTTACGTGTCCAAGCAGTCTTTAATGGTCATGCAGATGTCACTGTCCCCTGTGGACCCTCTGGGGCAGGAGCCACAGCTTCAGATCTCTTCCTCTGCAGTGCTTCATTAGCAGCTACTTGGCCTGTTGTAGGAGCCTTAGATGTTTCCCGCGCCGACTTTAACTCATTAGTCAGGTTGTCATCTGCTGTTCGGTATAAGCTCTTGAATGGCAATCTTAAAGGCTTGGAAAATTACAATAGAATTTTCTTCTTTTTGCCTCATATGTCTCATGATCCCTTCATTCCCTCTTTCACTAGTTGATTCTCTACTCTTTGATCACTTTGGCCTCGTCACCCCCACCTCTCCTCATCCTCTGCGCTTTGGTGAGATCTGATATTTCCATTTCTCAAACATTGCCATCCTCTTTCTCCTTTGGCTTTTGTATATGAACCAGGCAGATCCTTGCTCTTCTCTCGGCCTCAGCTGAGACCTGTCTTCCTCAGAGTCCTCCCCAGTCCCCACTGGGTTGAGCGCCAGGTCTTTCCACTGTGCGCCATGTCGGCCTCCAGCAGCAATGGACTGTTTTATCATTTCCTCCTACCTTCCTTTATCTAAAAATAAGT
>PVJO010022204.1:0-28626 GCA_004026905.1 Hystrix cristata | reverse complement strand
CCTCTCCTCTGCCCACCATCCTCCTTTTATAGAATATCTATTACACCTCTTTGTCCTTATTTACCATTATGGTCTCTCATATCAGAGAAACAATTCGATGTGTGCTCATGAGTGTCTGATTTATTTCACTTAAGAGTATGTTCTCAAGAAACATCCATTTATATATGAATGACTCTAGTTTTTCCTTTTTTATGGCAGTTGCTACCTGTCTTACTAGTAGAGTTTTACTGGCACAGAGCCACTCCCACTCGTCTGTGTGCCCTCTCTGGTTGTCCTCCCACTAGAACCGTGGAGTGAAGTCACTGGGATGAAGACTGCATGGTTGTATAGCTAAAATACTGCTTGGTCTCTTGTGGGGAAGTTGATGACCGTTGTTGTACATATAAGGCAAGAGGGAAGACATTTATTAGATAAAATACAACTTTTACTTAATTTTCAGTGTTATTTTCTATAATACTCTGTAAACAAAGAATTCTATGAATGAAAAATAACCACTGCATGTGATAGGATCAACAGCAGCAAGAAAGGTAGGTAGGTAGGTAGGTAGGTAGGTAGGTAGAGAGACAGACAGATTTCTGTCAGTGAAAATAGGAGGAGAATAAAGCATGTTCTAATTTACCTGGTAGGAAAGCCATTGCCCTCCTAGGGTGGGAATGGTCACCTGACTTCCTTCACATCAAAAAGATGAGACTTACCAGTCATCTATGTCAGATCTTAAAATTTTTACTTATTCTTAGCACCCTCCTATGAAGACACTGCTCCCTCAGCTTCATAAATCACAGTAGGAAAATACAGTCAAGGAAAGGCGTGCATTATGGACTCATTCAATTAAACATTCTGGAGGGCATGATTGCTTTAGGCTTGAAAATGCAACGACATCTCAGTAGAAATTAAAAACATAAAGGAATGTGTTCAGGTAATTGCTTATTAAATTTTCAAACCCCAATGACAATAACAAGTTTAAATTGATTGTTCAATATGTTTAAACTAGATGATGCTGAATGCACGAGCAAGGCCTAGAGTAAACCTTACTGAATAGTTAAGTACAGCAGCACCTTTTTGCCTCTGGGGCTTGGAACGAATTCAATAAAGTTGGCTGAGATAGCTCAAATTAAATTGGTTAGCAGCAAGCACAACTTTTGCTAGTTCATAGTGATCATTAGCTCACAAGGTTTCAAATCAGCTGTGGGTCTTAGCAATAGTAAGCAAAGGCACTCATGTTCTTGTCTCTGGAAAATACTTTTGATGCCATTCATTGTTTTCCTGCTGAATCTCTCCTGATTTCCCTGTTCTTCCTTCAGCACTCACGTATACCCGGAACACCTACAACAGTTTAGCTCTGGAATGAATTTGTGGATCTTCTGCAATGCCTAATCAGCATCCTTGCTGCCTTTAGAATGACACTTGGAAGTCATTATTAGGGATGGTTGCATAATGCTCTGACTGGTAGTTGGGGAATTCCTACCTCAACTTTGATGTAAGATAGATCGACTTAACTAGAACTTTTTAAATTGACATTCCTGTAATCATGTTTTTTTTATTATTGGTTCTATATACTTTCTAATCTGCAAGTTATACACAAAAACTTAGTGTCTGGGTTTCTATCGTCAGTCTTCCAGGAGTGTAATAAACTAAATACATATTAGAAATTTACATATTTAGAAATACATATTTAGAAATGTATATGTATGGTTGATTATATATATATATATCTCATATTCAGTGATTTCCAGATTGGTGACCCAGAAACCTTTGATCAAATATGGAAACAATGGTTATATTACACTACACATTTACTATAAACTGTAAGTAAACAATTTATTTTTAAGTTAAATTGAAAGGAAAGCCCAATGTCTTCATATATACATGAGACAATTCAGTTACTTAGAGCATCTAACTTCCTGTGGTTAAACTGGGACACAGAACCATGTATTTCTCAACCTTACTTTTATACTAGGAGAAACTGGAAATTGAATTGTGATATATAGAGAAAACTTCTCTGTATATAGTCTGGTGATGGGAGAGTTTATTGTACACACTTGGAGACTCTTAAAAACTGAAGAGCGAAAACACATCAAAGGAAAAAGAATGAGGGCAAGAGTTGGCTGGAAAATAATTGTTTGGATGAAGGGAAAATAGAAAAGTAATAGGTGCTATATAACGGGAGAATTGTGATACATACAAAACTTTTCAAAAGAGCTTGAAATCAGACTGGACTAGACTTGCTGGCATATCCTTTTATGGTCTAAGCACCTGTGACCACATATGAGTGAAAATTCTAAAGGATCAAATTTTCCCATCTGAAAAGCCTATTTTTTTTAAATCATCTTTACTGCAGACATTTTCTGGATTTTTTTCTGCTGAGTTCATCTGTTTATTGCTTATGCATATGAGACATTCTCTCAAGCCTCCACTTAGCTGTCATATATTGTTACATATTAAAAAGGCTGAACATGTTGTGATACCAACTCCCCACAATCTAAGTGATAAAGTACAGTCTTCATTTCTCTTCAGCTTAGCATAGTCATGCTGGGCACCCTGCTCATGTGGTCTTCGCTCTGGGACCCAGGCTCTTTGAAAAGCGCCTGTCTGGACCTCTTGGAAAGTCAGTGGAGAATTGTTCTCTGCCTTCCAAAGCATTCAGCAGGGGGAAGAATCATTTTGCTCGCACATCACTGGCCACAGCTACCAAATGATCATGCCAAAATTCAAGAGAGCTGTGAGGTACTCACTTTAGGAAAGTCAGATGTATTTCATAGATAATATGATTAGCCATACCAACTTATTATATATAAAGCACCAGGAGGAGAAACTTGTCTTTTAATGGTTCATGACTCATAGCAAATAATGGAAATTAAACATGCGAATTTAAGAAAGCCACATTAGTGAAGAAGGGACATCCCAAAGAAGTCCTGAGAGAAGGTAGTACAATGATGTGACTAGGGTTTGAACACTGGCTTCATTATTCAATAGCTATGTAAATTAGACACCAGATTTAATCATAGAGGTGACTTGGTTTCCATATTGTAGGATTACTGATAATTTTGTTGTAGCTATTTTGTGAAAGTGTGTGTGTGTGTGTGTGTTATATAGTTGTGTGTGTGTGTGTGTGTGTGTGTGTGTGTGTGTTTGCTAGATAACATCATTGAGCATAAATAGCTGCCAGACTTTCGGTCCATATGCTAACCTCTGAGGATCTAGAGTGATAGGGAAGACTTAGCATAAGATGAAGTGAGCTTGTCCTTGAAGGGAAAGATGAATTTACTTGCCATAAAGAAATGAAGAACCCGGTGTGGTAACACACACCTACTTTCTCACACTCTGGGAGGCTGAGGTAGGAGAATCACAAGTTGGAGCCCAGTCTTGGCAACTTAGTTACTTAGTGAGAACCCATCTCAAAATTAAAGACTAAAAAAGGCCTAGAGAAGCAGCTAGTGAAAAGGCCCTGGGTTTATTCCCCAATACCTCCAAAAGTAGTTGAGAAAGTGAGCAAACAACTGAGTATGAGTGTGACTGATAGTAAATCTATTTGCTTGTATCAAGAGATTTGTGGGGTATGTATGGCCCTTCTCTTATAGAAAGTCAGGCCCCTGTGGAAAATTTTAAACCCAGAATCTCAAAGCAGATTGTAGGAAAATCAGTTTGACAGAAGTGTATGGGCAATTGGAAAAGCAACAGTGCAGAGAGGGAGCTCTGTATAACAAGAGGAAATAGTGGTAGAAGTAACAGAAGATCTATAAGATTGTTTACCTACCAGGAAAACAAGAGATCTAGTTAATCATGATGATAAGGTAATGAGAAAGAGAGTTGTGAGATAAAAAATCTGCTGTGTTATGCTCTAGTACCTAAGTACAACAAGGTACGTTAAAGTTGACTGATTATTCTAACTTAATTTCCTGTCCTTAGGTGACATATCACAGCTCCACAGAGTACCCAGATGCAGTTTTCCTCATGTATCGATGCTATAGCGAAAGTCAAAACCAGCCCATGAAATTATGTATGTTGACTTATCTGTTCCTTAGAGAAAATGCCAAATAAAAGACTGTCAAATAAATACAACAAAATCTATGACAGGAATAAATGTAAGTGCAGCCAAGTCGCCAATCAGCTTGAAGTGAAGAACCAAAATGAGTTCAGTTGCTAGAGCAGCAATCATTCTATGGCTGCGAATACAACGCCTGGCTTCGCTGGCAGGCAGGGTGAGCTAGAGCTGGCTGCCAGCTGCTCCGTTTAAGGCTGCTTTAGATTAGAATGCAGATGTACAACATTTAAAGTTTATGGTTTGAACATGGATTCATGGAACATTTTAAAGTCAGGCCAACCTGCAAAGTTACAGGATAGTATTAAACTAAATTACAGGTTAACCCGAGCTGTAAGATGGGCTGGAAACTGCCTTGCTCAGTATGGACCGGGAAACAAAAGTGTCTCAGCACTTTGCTTCTAGGGAACTTCAGATGGAGTGTGCGGGTAAAAATGAGTGAAGAAGATGAAAGCAAAACAAAAATTTCATACCCCATTTGAAGAATTAAGCTCAGGTTTGAGGGTTATAATGACCATACAATTTGAGAACTAAATGACTATCTTGAGTGTAAGAAACAAGTTCATATCTTTCTGTATTAGTTCTCTCAAGTGAGGTGCAACCACGAAGACCTCTATTCGGTCTTGTGATTTTTTTTTTTAGCTCATGTAATCAGAGACCGTTTAACCCATTTTATTAGTTGAGATTAACATACATTTATTAAGGTAAGCATTGGAGAGAGAAAGAGCTTGTTGTAGAAATGAAAAGACTCAAATTTTTATAGGGTTGGTTCGACATGTATATCTGATTATTGATAAGAAACAGTCTAAAGAAATATCTAAGATTGAAATCATAGCTGTTCAAGTACAAAATAGTTGGTGGTTCCTGAGGATTTTCTTATTTTCTGAAAGCCTCCACTTCTAAGGCTTTCAATCATTTTCTCATAAATTCCGTTCTATCTTTATTTAACAACAGAAGTTGCCTTGCTTCTTTCTTCTCTGTACCTTGAGTCACTGTCCTAAAAAAAAAAAAAAATTCTGTCATACGCTCTCATCCCTTGGACCTCCGCGTCATTACGATTTTCACTTTCGTAAACGAAGTCAGTTCATTTTCACTGAACTAACACAACTTGAATTTCTTTCTGTCGCTCGTACTCATGTCAGAATCTGAGCCCTCTTCTCCAGTGGTTTCCTGCTATCCACGGGGCACATATTCCATCTTTCACCCCTCTGCTTCCAGCTGTAGTTCCTATATACTCCCATTTTTAATGCAGTGTGTCACTGTGATTGTTGTGTATCTACACAAATTTATTGACTCCATTCTTCCTTTGTAATGGAATCTGAGAAAATATGTATTGGCCATATGTATTAGTCTCTGCCGTACTGTCTCACTGTTCATCGTTTAATGTCTGAGGCCTCTTAAATGGTGATACTGTATAGTCAACACAGACATAAGTGTAGACCCATTTTATATTTTTCAGTATATAAAATAAATATATACTGAAAAGTGGATAATGTTGTGGAAAGATTTAAAATGAGCAGGTATATGAAGGGCCCTTCATTTCTTTGCTGAAATTACCATTTTATGGGTTCTTAGATGTACATTGGCCAGAAGTGATATTATTTTGGTTGTTTAGTTTTCTGAGTTGAAATTCCAAATACTGAACCTGAGCAGGTTTTCTTTAGTTTTCTAGGGAACGAAAGAGCCCTCATGACTCCTACCAGTTGGTTTGCTTCACATATTTGCATGGTCTGCTTGAACGCTAAAGGTATATTATTTTGACTATATATGTTTCTGCCTTATTTGGACCTTCCGTATTAAGACCTCCAGTAAGAAAGGACAGAACAAATAAAAGACCAAAAAGTATGAATACTAGAAGGTTTCCTTTCTGCCACAATCATTGACAGGAAATGATCACCACAGGAAAAGCCAAAGAAAAGTTTACAAAGAGACTGTACAACGCGACTATTGGTTGAAAGGGCTTGAATTCTCAGAGTCTATTTTCCAAGAAATTGAAATCAGCAAAAGTAGATCGCTCAGCATTTTTATTGTTATTCAGAGTTTAAAACAACAGTGCATCCCAGTTTCAATTGATTATTATATGAGAGTGAAAAGTATCAAAGGAATGAGAAAATTCCAGTTACGGGGTTGTCCATTCTCTCTCATGACCCTCTGGGAGCCATATCATATTACAAATGCCAATGTATTGCTTTACAGTATTCATGGACTACTCATGAATTCTGCAACACTTGAAGTTTATGTGATAAGATGATACCTTTCCCCATCAAAGGTTTCTTAATTACTAGCAACCCTCCCCTACTCACCTAAGTATAGCATAAGGTGGAAATGTCTTTAAAACATCACTATCATAGTGCAAGCATATTCTCACTTGAGGTGTGTACTTCTTCTTTGAGGGAAAATCCTTATGAAGGTTTGCTCCTTCTTTCTGTATTGTGGCTTACTGTCTTTCCCTTTGTTTTTCTAAACCACTTCTCATTTTCCAAAAATAAATTTACAAGTCATATTTTGATTCCAGTTTACAAGGAGTTACTCATTGGTACCTCTCCATCACTTCTCCAAGAGAAATAACTTGGGCAATTGTATAAGGTTAAGTGCCAGTTAATGTGAAAAATACTGAACACTAATTCTTCTCTTGTTGCTTATTTCTCCTAAAAGGCTGTATTCTGGAAGAATAGGCAGGTGAAATTTGTGTAGGTTTTGTGTTAATCTTTTATTTCTTCTTGTTTATTGTGTGAAAATAATTGCTTTATTAAAATGGCTACAGATTTGAAGATACTCATCAAAATGTTCTTTGATCAAGAGTTGAGTGTGTATTTTCCTTTCCTTTCTGCTGGAACAACAGAAATGTATTCTGTAAACATGCTTAATGATGCATATTTCACCAGATAAGTCAATGTCTCAGCTTACACAGGTAGCTGGTAAAGACAGAGAAGAGCAAAGAAGGTTGCAGGGTAGCCCCTGCCTCCAAAGCCTCATTGTTGCATGTTGGCCCAGCTTCTCTCATTCTCCCTCCAACACGATTGTACTCTGGTGAGCACCTTATGACCCACATCTCTTCGTGAACATATTCTACGTGATCTTGTTACCATTCCAACAGAAAGCAATCCCATTCTGAACAGAGCCCTTATCTTACACATCTGTGTGCTATTCTAAATACCACTTTGGTCAGTCTGTTTCTATTGCCTGGGGGCTAAAATATACCCTTCCAAATGTGCCCAGGGAAGTGGTTGGGCTTCCTAACAAGCATAAGAGGAATTCATTCACTATAAATCCCAGTGGCCTATAATTTCCAGATGGCAATATGTGGTTAAATTAGCCTTTGCTAGTGTTAAAAACACAACGAGAAACTTCATGCCAGAATCCACAAAGATCTCATCAGCTATCACAGAGCACTCTTAGCAAGTAGTGGCAGGAGGGTAACACCTGCTAGTCCCTTCAGAAGGAGAAATGAGTGGAGAGAAACATCAAACCTACTGTCACTCTCAAGAGCGATGTTGCATGAATGCTTCTCTTGAATATGGAGACACCTTGTACAAATCTAAGGAATCTGGTTTTTATACTATATTGGCTTCTTAAATACATTTTCCTATTAGGTTCGCCAGAAAAGCTCCATGTTACAGGCTTCAAATTTATTTCTATCTACAGCGAGCAGGGGGCTGGAAATACTTGCTTCTGTGTCTTGACTGGCCCCATCTGTCTATGCTTGGCAAGTCTGATGCAGCATTTCTGCTTCGTTATCACTGAGCGGAAGGAGGTAATGGGAAAAGCTGCAGACAGTCAGATAACAAATTTGACCATGCAGAGGTCTGTGTCTTTTAGTTACAAGGCTACTGTTTGTTTATTTCTCTTTATTTTCATAGCTGTTCTTTTCTCAGTCTAGGAAGAAGAAACTATTTCTAAAGTCTATTTAGAGTAGTTAGGATGTGAAATCAGACTCCCTTGAGGAGGAATCAGACAGCAGACAGTGTGAACTGTAAGCCCCACCACAGGCTTAGACAGAAAAAGATCAAATATCTGTGACATATGGTGGGAGGGTTTTCAAGTCCTGATATTAGAAGTGCTAGCAAGGGGGGTTTGCCCCTCACAAGAAAGGAGAGAAAAATGTGGGAAAAAAAATTTGGGGTCACAGATAATTTGTCATGTGTGTTTCTGAGCTTCAAAACCTCTTTTGTTAAATACATTTAAAAAAACCACAGTTTTCGCTTTAAATACACAGGAAAAGGGAAAACTAAAGTCAGAAATCACATTGGGAATGTCATTGCACTTTCAAATAAATCAAAGTAAAGTACAAATTGAAGTAAATGAGAGTGAAACATAGATTAGGCAAAATAATGTGCATGGTGGATGGCAACGCCTTTGTTAAATCTCTGCACCTAGAATTATGAGGATAATCTATGCACATTACCAACCCTAATGGCTGTATTTTAAGGTGCCTTAAAGATACACAGTCTTCATATAATAACTTAAAATAACCCAGAATTCTCAATTCATTATATGAGAAAATTAAAAACTAATACAAATACTGCAGCATTAGGAAGAGAGTTCATAGTAGTTTATCCTGTTAAAGGAGTATTATAACATTGTGGAGGAATCTTAGCACTGTTTCTCTCAGATATATCTTACAAGAATCTAAAGGGCATATTCTCAGTTGCCTTTGGTTTTTCTTGTTTTGTTCATCACTATATTCTTTGGGAAGGAATACACAAAAAGTAAACAACTAAGATTTTTTGCATTTTTTTCTTAAAATTCTAAAAACAGTTAAAAGTATGAATCTAGAAAATTGGTTATTAAAGGAAATAATCTTGCATGAGTAAATATCATCCTAAAGCATTTCTGAAACCAGTTATCCACTTTAGTTTATGGGAACCGCTTACTGCAATGCGTACAGTTCACTGCAATTCCTTTATTTTGTCGAAGCAGGACAATGCCTTATGATATATGAGGATAAACTCTTTTTCTTATATCTAGGCCTGTGATTTCTATGATGACAGTAGAGCAAATTGCTCCTGTTCTTTTCAGTTCCATAGACTCTTTCATCTTTAATTAAACCAAGGTTTTCTTTTCATTCAGTCTCCTTGTTCATGATGAACTTATGTGATGAATCATTTTTCTTTTCATTATTGTCAGTCTCCACTTTTGACTCGTCATGTTTTTGTTTTGTTTTCACCTAATTTGTCTTTCATCATGAAACCCTGCTGATCTCTGGTCTTCTTTCGTCACAAATCTACATTTGTGTTGAAATGGATTATCTTTCAGTATAACACAACCCCAAGACAGCAGTTGGACAGTTTCTGGCTCTGACCTGTTCTGAGGTCACTGCTTCGTATAGTGCTCAGGAGTGAGATTTGAGAGATTTGCTAGCCGATTCAGCAAAGGCTCTTACTGATCAAAACTGGAAATGAGCCTGCTGCTGAGGCCACCACCTCAGGCTCCCCAGTGTGATGAGCATTAATGCTTCAGTAGCTGCACTGCTGTGAGGCTTTCTGGACAAGAGCCTGGGCTAGTGGGCAGGGTTCCTCAGAGTGGGCATTTGCCAGTCTGTAACTCTTTCCTTGTTTAATGCAGAGTGTCCGTGTATGCCAGCTGTATATCGCCCCTGAAGAGATCTCTTGAGAGATTTCTTTCTTCCTCCACTAGTTGTGGGAAGCCTCAGTTCACAAAGGACTTGCCTCTCCTAGAGCAGTGTTTGGATCAGCAACATTGTAGGATCACCAGGAGCTTCTTAGCAAGACCAGATGTAGGGTCTTACCTTAGACCTGTTGAGTCAGAATCTGCGTTTCAACAAGATCCCTGAGTGAGGTGAGCGTATCCAAGTTTGAGAAGCTTAGTGAGCACGTGCGTTCTGAGTGGCCAGGAGATGTAGACGAGTTTCCTCCGGGGTTCTTACTCCAGATCACAGATTAAAAGACACTTCGGGATGGGGATCAGGCAGTAATAGTATTCTTTAATCACTCAGTCATTTTTCGTGCAGCCTGGGTTACGAATAATTGACATCTCCATCCGTTGTAATTGGAAGGAGTATAATTTGTTTCTAACTGGAGTAAAAGCACAACCACGTGGAAGGTTTACTTATGCTTGCCACTAGACTTGAAAATCAGTTTGCCTCAGGCACCTTTGTTATACTATCAAGGAAATTAAGCAACCAGTGCATGTGGCTCCTTGGAATGACATTTATCTATAACTTTTAGTTTTATGCCTTCTCTTTAATATAGAAAACTATGAAACGCATAGAAGTTTTTACAGGTATTTTAGTTAAATCTGATGGTATCAGAGAGATGAATATTTTCTCTTGTATGATGTACAGTTGACACCTTATGTGAGACTTTCATTGTATGCCATCATATTCATTCATTCATGTATGTATTTGATCTTTTATTTAGTATGTACACACAAATCTCTTATATTGGCAGTAGCATAACTAGGCAAAAGAACCGATTCCATGTCTAAAGTCCAGTGTTTCTTCTGTTGACACTCTTAAGAAAAAAATGTGATACCTTCTTTTCTCTTTGACTAGAAAAAGTAGGCATGGCTAAATATGGGCTTATCTTTTTCCCTAAAGACATAAAAAAATGATCAAAGCCAGTTCTAGTGGTAAAGGCCTGAAATCCCAGCACTCTAGGAAACTAAGTCAGGGGGATTGAGCCTAGCCTGAGTTACTTAGTGAGACCCTGTCTCAAAACAATATTAAAGAAAGGACTTGGGATATAGTTTAGTGTGACGGCCTTGTGTTTAATCCTCAATACAGGAAGGAAGGAAGGAACCAAGCATCAAATAAAAAACAGGGTCTGGGGATTTAGCTCAGTGGTAGAGTGCTGGCCTAGCAAGCACAAGGCCCTGAGTTTGATTCCCCAGCACCAAAAAAAAAAAAAAAAAAAGGAAACAAAACAAAACAAAAAACCCAAATATTAAAAAAAAAACAAGATTTAAGCACTATAAGACTTTTATACAGATTCTGTTGGGTTTTACTTTTTCTGTTTCCTGAGATAAGTGGGATCAGAGAAGACCCACTACACCACCAAGCTGTTGCTCAGATTCTACTGCCCAGCTGCTAGAAACTTCATTGTTTGGAGGGGAATAGAAAGGAAAGGTGTTTTTGCCAATACCAACAAAAGAGCCAGTAAAGCAATGTACTAGCAATAACCCAGTAACCTGCAGCTCTCACCTCACGTGAAAAGACTATGACTGTGTATAGGCCGTGTTCCTAAAACGCGGAGTTGCCAGGTATTTTCCCGTGGAGCCTTAATCATTGCACTTATGCATGCACGTGCCGAATGACATTTTATTAAGCACCTGCAAGGTGGCTGGCACTCTGTTGAATCTTGAAGAAACACAGTAAATTCAAAATTTTTTATTCTTCTCATGTTTAGACTAAAGAGGTGCTTCTATTAAAGCTTCAAATGTATTACATTATAGTTAACTGTTTCCCTTTGCTTTTTGCATAGTTGGTTGGAAACTCATTGATGGCAAAGAGAGTGTCTTATTCACGACTATACCCAAAATGGTTCCGCAGTTCCTGGTAAATGATTATTTACCATGATTATGTCATATTTTGTGGAAATCAATTCATGAGTAGATCTTGAAATCTTAAATTCTGAAAGACACAGGAAAACTTACCACTGTAGTTACATGTGCCATTATATCTTCGTAGTTTCTAGATAATGAACATGCGAGAAAAATGGTGCACTTAGGTTTTTATGTGCGGTTTGATTAATTGATGTCATCAGTGGCAGGACCCTTGGTTGTGCCAGAGCCTTTGAAATCAGTAGTTACCAGAAGTTTCAAAATGATGAAAAAGTGGATCGAGAATGAGTTGGTGCTCAGTTTTTTGAAATTCTGAAGCCATTTTTCTTCCCTCTGATGTGGAATTCAATGTTGACCTTGGTTAACTCTAAGAAGTCACACCTACCCACGATGATCTCTTGACTTCTGTGTGAACTGTTCAGTTCAGAGACTTATTTGTGTTTTGATATCATTCTGTGAGATAGACTGAGGATTCTGGCTCTATCTCCATTATAGTTTAAATCAATAATTTATACTTAAAAAAAAAAACAAGTCAGTAACTCTGGCTCCATTAAAAACATCTAGGTCTCTTAAGATTTTTAAACAGATCATAAAACCACTGAAAATTCCTCCAAAATGACTATGACATGCTTAGCCTCTTTCTTTTCTTGTTCTTCATCAATATAACATTCAGTGATTGATTAAACAATGGTTCCCGTAAAAGGTGTTGACCCTTAGTGTAGCTGCCATTTATTGAGAGCTTAGCCTCCAATCTACTGTGGCGAGCTGCACCTATATAACTAAACTTAATCCTTAAAATATCTTTAAGGGGGTGCTGTATAAATTTACATTTTTTAAATTAAAAAAGGCTCAGAAAATTTCTCTACATTACCCAGTTACTGGTAATTTGCTGAATTGGAATTTACATACATTATTTTGATTCCCAAATTTGTTGTTACCTCTTGCCACCATGGACACCATTTATCTTACTTTCTTGCATGTAAAGGAACACAGTGGGTGGGCACTCGTTGAGGAAACTCGTTGCAGAAGCAATGCAAGAAATACAGTGTAGTTAGTCTCTTATCAGGGTTTGGTGAACCACAGATAATATATGCTCTATAAATGTAATCTCAGATAAGAGAAACCGTGTGATATTTACACTTATGTGTCTGATTTATTTCACTTGTCATTATGGTTTCAAGATACATCCATTTTTATACAGATGACTTATGTTTATCCTCCTTTATGGCAGAAGTGGTACTCCATTGTGTATAAATCCAGAGCAAAATAAAAGGTAGATAATAAAAAATACAGCTAATTTTAGAGGTAAGTACTAGTCTAAGGTTATCAGTGACAATTGTCTTAGTCTGTTTTCTGTTATGGATAGTGAAATATCTGAAGCATGATACTTATAAAATGAGAAGTTTATTAGTTTCCGGTTTTTGATGCTGAGATAAAAAAAAAATAATAAACCTCTCATGGGTGCTAACTGGGATCATAAGAGAACTCTCTTACTCTCTCCCAAGGATGGCACCTCCAGTGACCTACATCTGTCGCTAGGTCCTGCCTCTCCACTATCTCAGTACTGCCACACCAGGGCATGAACTTCCAACACACCAGTCTTTGGGGTTACAAGTCAAACCGTATCCAAACCACTGCAGTAATGGCTCAGTGATTTGTCAAAGATCATACAACCAGTTAGAGATGGGACTCTACCGTGTATTTATTGGGCAGATTTTGAATCATTCACACAATTAATAGAATGGTACTGAAAATATAGTTAACATATTCTCGGTAGCAAAAAACACAACAAGTTCAGGCCACAAGAAGAATGTTTAGGTGTCACCCTCGGCACGTTGTTCACTTCTGTGGCTGACTTCTTGGCTCTGTTGCATTTGTCGTGAATGACTCTCTATTTGCAGCATACTCTCCAGGTTCGAAACCTGAGTGGGAGTGTCTTACTGGTTGAATCTGCGTCGTGTGGCTGTGCCCCAGCAGCCAGAGATGAGTAGGAGTAGGAGCCTGTCTCTTGCCAAGACTCCAGAAGTGAGAGATTCTCCCCAGATTGAAAAAGAGTTCTAAATTGGGCAGCTATAATTTCACATATACCCAGGATTTTCTTGGTCACTTGGCTTGTGCAAATGTGTGTAAACACATGTGCTGCTGTAGTGCCAATATGTAGGTGCCAAATCTGTCAAATAAGCCCCACCTCACCCATGCTGCTTTCCAAGCAGCATGAGAAGGAAGTACTGTTGGTAACTTCAAAGGTCTCCAGCACAGTAGGAGAATTGGGCAATATAACTAAGAGCTATCAGGGGCCGGGGCTAGGTGACAAGGGGCAGAATTCCTGAGAACCAGATGATTTTTGCATACTCCTTCCTGAAGTTATGGCTAGTCTTCATGCCAACCACCTATGTAGAAGATTGCAATGCAGAAATATCTTACAAAGCTACAGCACTCATCAGCTAACTCCATGACAAGAAAGGGGCTTTAAAATCAGCTAGTGCACAGAAACAGAGTCCTGAGCAGAAGTTGTAGAGGTAGCTAAGTCCAGGTGGTTTTAACAGATTCGTGTAGGGGTCAGTTTAATCCCCTTGGAGAACAAAAATTTTCTTCTGATGAAATATGAAGGAGACTTTCCACAAAAGGGTTAAAAATGTAAAATGAAGTAAACCAGTTTAAAAATAGTAACCTACGATCCTTAGGAGTAGAACCACACTGTTCAATTCCAGAAAGTCTCATAAAGAAGTTTCTGAACTCAGAGAACAGGTTTGGAGCAGAGGCTGCTTGCTTTCTCATGTGGGAGGAAATTTTCCCTCACCCCTGTAAAATGAACACTCCCCATCCCATGAAAAAAACAAAAAATCAGCACTTTGTTTTAAGAAAAGAGCATTAGAAATGGCTGTTTACTGATATGTGATTTCCACTATACTTTAAACTCTTCTAAATTTCCTATTTTCTCTTTGACAGTTAAGTGAATATTGTGGTTATATCCAGCATGTGGAATCTAGGGAAATGTTGGCATCTACTAAGCCTGGACTTATCTGAATGTACTTTCTTACTTTGTATCTTAGTCACTTTCATGTGGCTGAGACAAAATAACTGACACCCATAATTTAAAGGAGGAGAGGTCAATGTGGCTCAAATTTTCAATCCATAGTTGCCTGTTTCTAAGAAACAGGATGGAGGAAGGGCCTGACTTGGAGGAAAATTGCTCACGTCCTGGTGACCTGGAAGCAGAGAGAGAAGGAAAGATGTGGGAAGGGAAATAGGCCCTTCAGGTCACACCCCGGTGACCCACCTCCTTCTACCAGATCCCACCTCCTGAAACCAAGTTAGCTATAGCAGCCTCTCCCACCCTGATCTAGTCACCCTCCGAAAGCCCCATCCCTGGGCACATGAGAGTTTTGGGGGCACTTTTTTTTATCCAAACCATAACAGTTTGTACTTTTACCTTTGTCATTTCTGTCCTTTGACCAGCTCATCAGCTTTGTGTTTTCTATCAAATTGGTGTTATTTAGGATGCCCGTGGCATGTAGTATAGTGACTATGGATAGAAAGAAAAAAATTGTAATTGCTAGTTATGGTTAAGCAATAATAACAATGTTTATTTTACACTTCTTTACTTTTTACCACCACACTGTTGACAGGTGCCAAATTATATCTAATTTGGAGTTGAAGAACTGGAGAAGCAGAGATTTGGGTAACTTTACATGATTACTTTGTGTAATTTCTTGAAGGCGCTCGGCTCAGGTGCTGGAAGTTAAATACTCTGGGAGAAGCGAGGGAAGGTGTGTACTCTTTCTGCTCAGCCCCTTTTGCCTTGCTCTGGGGGTACTCTCTGGTCTAGGTGAGCCGAAGCTTAGAACGAGGGCCCGTTCTCCTCACCAGCAGCACACTGGCTCTTGGGGTGTTCAGAGTGGGTGACAGTGTGCGGAGATGGTGTGTGCTCCTCAGCTGGTGTCGTAGTCACTTTCTCATTGCTGGGACACAATATCTGACACCACAACATAAAGGTCAGCCTTATTTTGGTTCATGTTTTGAGCTCATACTCCACTGGCTGTAAGGGAGGATGGTGTGGCCAGAAGGGCAGAGCAGAGAAAAAACTGCTCATGTCATGATGCCCGGGAAGCAGAGAGAGAAGGGAGGAGCCAGGGAGGGAGCTAGACCTTTCTTGGTCATGCGCTCAGTGATCTGCCTCTTCCGACCAGACCCTACTCCCTAAGAGCCAGTCAGACAGAACTGCCCCCATGATTCCATCACCTTCCAAAAGGCCCGTCTGTGAGCTTATGAGGACTTTGGGGGCGTTTAGATATCAACCAGAATAAGTGGGAATTCAGAGACCCACCCTTAGTGCCAGCCCTTGTTCACTATCAAAATGATCTTGGCAAACGAATTGACTGTCCTGGCTTAAGACCGTCTGACCTGCAAGGAAGGGTTAAGGGGGCCGACACTGGTATGAGGAATGCTGGTGAAATACAGTGCACCCAGAAGATGAAGACTGAGGTAATGGGCAAACTAGAAATCATGCATCTAGGGTATGGTTTAAAGGAATTGGAAAAGTTTAGGGCAGACAAGAGAAAGTCAACATGATGACTACTTTCAAATACATGAAAGCAAAAAAGAGATTTAAAATTCTATATATACTTCTTTAGAGGGAAAAATGTATATGGTTGGCAGAAAATTCAGAAGAGCAGATTTCAAATCAATAAAACAACTGCCAAATGATTGAGGATGTTCAGATATGAATGCCTCAAAGTACAAACACTTTTCTAGTCCTGGCAATGTTCTGAATCCATCTTTCAGGAATATTGAAGAATGATGTATCTTTATAATGGACGAAATGGTTAGGTAGCATTGTGTTTCAACTGGATATCCTGTTGGCTACATCGGTAATTCTTGGAGACATTTTTAATTGTCACAATTTAGAGATGGATGGATTGCTCCTCATATTTATGGGTGGGATCTATGAACACTGCTGATAAACATCTTACACAACACCCTCCACAACAAAGAATTCAACAATTTACCAGCCCAAAATACAAATAGTACAATAGTTGAGAAACTGAACTGAATAAACTCTAATGTCATGTCTAAACACTGGACTCAATGATTTCACAGTTTTTCACAAGAGTTTTACAGATGGAAATTTTAATATCATTTACATTTTAATTTAAGGATTCTGTAAAAAATTTAGATTTTTGCTTTTAACTTTGTCTTTTCCCACTGGTTCTCGTTCCAACTATATCCCAAAAGAATGACTTTTAATTAAACACTGAACACCATTTGTGTTGAGTGCAAGATTTTAGGTCTACTCGCTTTTTCCTGAGTTTTGTTTTAATTTTAAAACCTATCGCTTGACTTTTTGGGTTTTTTAAAAACATACTTATTTCCTTTTTTTATGTGCCTGCATATTTATCATGCATGCATTTTCCTCTGGGACACTTCCTGTTATACTCGTTCATTAGTCTTCATACCGCTGTATGGAAATGCTTCATACCGCTGTGGGGTGGTACTGTGGTGATGGCACTAGGCTCCCAGCAGCACACCTGGCTTGGAAGCCGACTGGCCAAAGGTCATACTTACGGCTTCTTCATTTATAACGTAGCCTCAAGCACCCTCTAGCACTAACATTTATAGAGAGCAGAAGGAAAACATTTAATGAACATTTCCAACGTACAAAGTAGGACACAAGGCACTTCACGTGTTTAATCTTTTAATCCTCAAAACTATCCTGTGAGATTGGTGTTATTGCACCCATTTTTAATTAATGAGGAAGTGTGTTCAAAGGGATTATGCCAGTTGCCCTATAGAACAAAACTAAATAGCATTGAGCTTTGATCTAAATGAGGCAATTCAAGCATTATCTCTCTTAGAAAATTTTCCTTGATCCCTTTGGCCTGAATTCCCAGTTCAGGTTCTGTCACAGCGCTTAACACATCAAACTGAAATGACCTGTACATGGCGTGAGAGTCTTGAGAGTGCAGTCTCCCGTGGCTTAGTGACCATCTATTATCTGCCCTTATATCCGCAGCATCAGAATGGCGACATGGGAGGGATACTAAAGTTTTAAATTGAACTAAACTCACTATATCCTTCTCCAAATGCATGGGAGCTGAGATGACCATCCTCAGGGTTACTACAATATTTTCAACATTCCTATTTTAAATCTGGTATTTATCTCTTGAAAAATATATATGAGTTAATTATCTTCCCCTTCTCCTAAATTAGCCTTTTCTCCTTTCACATTTTATATTCTCCTTCATTCTGAATGTTGCTGACAGGTGTCTCATTTTCCTCACCTACCTTCTTTTATTTCCTTTCAGTAGACATCAGCTTTGCTGCTGTTGGGAAGAAAAGGGAAATTGGGCTTCCCGAAGCCCCGACCTCACTAAGTTTTTGTGTCTGTGGGTATCTTGACTGTTGCATCCACTGTTACCTTTTTACCTTTCTTTTTGTGTTTAAAAACTTTTTAGAAAAAAAAATGTGGTGTCTGACTACTCAAGTCAGAGCTGGGTCTGCTAGTTAACTACAGAGGTTGTCTGTGGGTCAAAGCTGCAACTTCCTCTCCATGTCTTTCTTCTTCATTTAAAGACAGATTTAGCAGACAGATAAATGGAGCTTCACGTCCAAGAAGATGACCTTGCTTTTGCTGTACACACAGGCTGAAAGATTATATTGCCGTAGTCCTGAGTTTCAAACGATAAAAGTACCATTCTGGGGATTACCTTCTAGATGGTATTTTAAGTGCCAGTCACAACAACAACAAAAATCAAACTGATAGGCCTTTATAACTAGAATAAACAAGACCCAGGATATCTGCAATCCAGTCACTGAGGGAAAGGGTCTCAAGTCCTGGGACTGTGGACTGCTGAGCAGTCTTTTCATCTACTCCGGAGGGGCTCCGAGGAACCTAATTACTTTTATAGAAGAATGTTGAGCCTTTAACCAGAAACAAAATTACCTCCATCAGATCTTTTTTGCATTAAGCTGAAATAAGATTAAGAGAATGGGTTGTTTTTCCATAATAAAATATATGAAAAGGAAAAACCACATAGCCACACCCTCATAGATTAAAAAAATCACAAGGAATCTGGAAAATTTGCCCTCTGCAGAAGGAGGGTGTGGAGAATTTGACTCTGCTCCTGTGTCTGTTTCATTTAGAAACAACGTTACTGGTGACAAAATGAGTTCCCTGTTACTGGAGGAATGTCACAGGTTCCCACAGTATAGGCGAGCATGGCATTGTGTAAAGGGGAAGAAAACATCAGGCAAGAAATTAAATACCCCTGGCATATATTTAGCCCTAGGATTTGAAAAGGCCTAAATTCTAGGTACAAGTCATCTTATCCTCAGCTAAAGCCAACCCAAACCTGGAAAAGTATAAAATTACTTTTACCTGATGTTATAACTTCCTCTGGGGCTATACTGTATTTGCTTGACTAACCGTAATAGGGCCCCAGCTTTCTGACATGATAGACCACAACATGGCTGTTGGAAAATTGAAACACTAAAATACTGGTTAGGTACATTAGCTGTTTTTCAAAAAATGGTAATTCACTTTTGATGATAAATATTTTGACTCATTTTAGTATTTTGGAATATATGTAAAATAATATTCTAGTTCTCTCAAATATATTCTTATTCCTTTCATCCAAGATATTGGTGCTTTATGAGAAAACAACTAACATTTTATCGTCAAGTTGCTAATTCTTATTTATGATTTATACTACTAATGGTCCCACCAAACAGTGAAAAATTCTTTTTTTTTTTTTTTTTCGGTTCAGGGGCTCGAACTCAGGGCCTTGTGCTTGCAAGGCAAGCGCTCTAACCACAGAGCAACATTCCCAGCCCAGTAGAAAATTCTTTATTCAAAAAAGTCATCCTAAATACAGCAATCACTATTTTTGTGATTAGTCACTTGCTCTTTTGACAAGATCTTTGTGATGGGTATTTGTGTGATTCAGGCTTATGTTAATTAGTTTATTTGCTTATTTAGAAAAGCCAAGAGTTTGACCCCTCTTTTACAGTGAATAATGTACTTTTGTTCCAATTTTAAAAATAGAGTAGAAGGCAAATTTATGAAAATTAGTTGATAAAAGGAAGACAGATGGATTCTACTCACTCATTTAGCCTCATAGTTCAAACTGATCAGAAGTGAAATACAATGTGGTAAGGTGTCTGGGCCCCTGCACACATGATATCCTTCCAAGCCCTTCTGCAATTACAACATGGAGTTAATACAATGTTCACCATGTACCTGGAGCATTTTAAGAAACTGTGTGTTACCTACTTGGACTCTTCATTCGGTGTGTGTGTAGATTTCTCGGCTCCCTTCAACCTGGAAACCCCGTCTTCTCTGACTGTTTTAGTTTTCATTGCTGCATTGTTTTGAAATATGGCCTTGTGATCATGTTATTGAATATGTGAAGTAGAGAAAGAATTTATTATTCAGCTTGTCAGTCCCCCCTGCATTTAGAGGGTTTATAGTATGTCAGAAATTGTGGCAACAGCCTCTTGTGTAATTACTTGCCTCATCCTTCAGAGCTAATGGGATGAATTTGAGGGTATGGCGAGGTGATTTTTG
Organism: Hystrix cristata; assembly: GCA_004026905.1. Lineage (NCBI taxonomy): Eukaryota > Metazoa > Chordata > Mammalia > Rodentia > Hystricidae > Hystrix > Hystrix cristata. The sequence continues at coordinate 8,500 of PVJO010022204.1, read as the reverse complement.
AGAAATATTTCCTATCTGGATGCTCAATCAAAAGCCATACCTCTTGTCAGGGTAGTTGTCAGGGTAATTTTTGTCAGGTCTTTCAAAGGAAAGGAAAATATTAGGGACATTATCAAAGAATCAAGCACAGCCTAATCAATTTAGGGTATATTGAAATCATTCCTCCTGTCTCATTGTTGAGAGGAGAGAAAGTAAGTAGGTAAAGATGAAACAAATATAAATTTTTTCAATTAATTCTTTAAAAATGTATGATGAATTAATAACAATAATATGATAACTGGACATTTTACATAATTGAGCTGAACTATGACTTTTCTAATCTCCAGGGTAAAGATGACCATCTTTGATTTCTTTCTCCCAAATCAGACTAATTCCCAAAGGCCAATGTTTATAATAAAGTCAAAACAGTTTTATGAAGTTGATTACTTAAATGTAACTTCTTCTTTAGGTCTCTTTTGTGATTCTCCTTTGAAAGTAAATATAATCAAAACTTCAAAGGGTAGCCTAGGGAAGAGAGAAAATTATCCCGGAATGTGTACAGTGTAAACTAGAAAAGCCATCAGACGTCAGTCAGTGAAGTTTAAGATACAAAGGAAAGGGGGTCAAAATTGCTTCCTGCTGTGGTTGATACTAAACATGTCTTTACCTCATGACAGTAGGCTGTTTGAAAATGGTATTGCAATGTCAAAGTTATATCTTGAAGGCTTTATTGAACAGCGAATCTTTTGTTATATTTTTGCATTTTTTAGCCTTTCAAGTGGCTTCCACTTTCTTGCCAGGCTCCCATCATGCCAACGTGACCTGTAATATGTGTTGCTTTATAGCCCTCCTCCTATCTTCCTTCCGGTAGGAACAACTGCACCTTTCTTCTCACTGAGTTTGTGCTTTCCCCAGAAGTGCTCATTATGTCTGGCTATACTTTGCCTCTGGAGATGGGGCTCACCTCATTCCTTTGTGTCCACTCTCATTTGTAATCTCTTCCGATGCCTTGGGCCATGGTTAGAAGTGGTACCTGAGGAGGCCCCTACAGCCAGAACTGGGCTTTGCTTTTGAGCTCTGGCTCTTCTCATGTTGAAAGGCGCAGCCCCAAATCTTGCCTGAAAATGCTACCATCAATGCCTTGTCCTTGATGAAGGTTTCTTTTTTTTTTTTTTCCTCTTGCAAATAACTATAGAGTTAGCAGTTGCTGTGTCTTGTGGTCTCTTTATGTGTACCTCTGTGTGTACCTGCTGATGGTCCATGGTACAGTATGTTCCTCAGGACTACAATATTTTTATTTTTCTATCTTAGGGACTCCAAATGTAGTCAACCTCTAGGTTAATAATGTCTGCATAGAACAAGTATAGTCACATAGGAAGTTCTTTATGATTTATAAGCCTTGTAGACTGTAGCCACTATCATAAATCACATGAATTTTACATTCCTTCTAAACCAGTGTAAGTAAAAGTGTGGTTTTTAGATTCTGGTCTATCAAATGGTTATTACTTTTTAATAATGAGAGTAGGAAGTTCCATCAGAATGTAAATCAGCACACTATTTCCTTCACAGAAAAATTTTATTACAAAAAAAATATATCAGTTGAACTGATTTTACCCAGCCCTAGCACAAGACCTAAAATAGAAAAAGAGGGTATCACTCTCTTACATTTTGTAGACGATCTGATACTCTGTGGAGATATAGAGACCCGAGTATGGGAAAGAACTAAGTCCCTCCTTAGCTTTTTGGCCTCCCAAGATTTTGAAGTGTCCCAGGAGAAGACCCAAATCGGCAGGTTCCATATCACCTTTTTAAGGCTGATCTTCCAACCCATTCCAGACTTCCCTTTGCCAAAACAGCTGAGAGACTTTCTGGGGGTGACTGGGTTTTGTACAGTTAAGATTCTGGGATATACTAAAAAGACCAGGTTCCCTTTACCAGCTTCTTCCTCCTTCCCTCTCTTTCCCCTTTTCCCCCACCTTCAAATAAATTATCTTCTTTTAGTTTAAAAAATGATTTTAAAAAGAAATATAGTTGATTTAATTCTACATTAAGGTCCTTAAAGTATCAGAGACTGGTAACAAACAGGTCTGGGACCAGAAGTCTGTGTAGCACTGCTGTGTGCATTTTCTGTAGGAGAAAACTTCTTGTAGCTTAAAATTTACTTAATATTTAGGAGGAGCTGGACCAGCATTCTTGCCTTTCCTTCTTAGTGCTCCTCATCCCTACCAGATGCTCCTAGCTTTTCTGGGACAGCCCGAAAGTCTTCCAGATCATAAGGAAACTATGAAACTTTTAACTCTTGGAAGTTCTCAAAAAATTCTCATTGAATTCACCTGAAAGAAGAACTAAATTTTGAACTTACAACTTTAATGTTTTCAACACCTTTAAGTCTCTCGAAAGAGCCAAAAGACAATACTGGCACTCCATATCTGCGAGTTCTGCATGTAGTAGATTCAACCATGTGCATATAGAAAATATTGCAAAAATGCATCTGTACTGCATATGTACAGATTTTTTTCTTTTTCTTTTTATATGAACAATATAACAACTATTTACAAAACATTTACATCATACTAGGTATTATGATTAGGCCGGGGACTTAGCTCAGTGGTTAGAGTGCTTGTCTTGCAAGCACAACGCCCTGGGTTCGATCCCTGGCAAAAAAAAAAAAAAAAAAATAGTAGGTATTATGATTATCAAGGGATGATTAAAAGTATATGGGAGGCTGTGTGTAAGTTACATGCAAATTTTATGCCATTATTACATAAGTGACTTGAACTCTCAGGGATTTTGTTATCCATGAGAATCCTGTAAGTTGTACCCTGAAGCTATCAAAGGGCAACCCTTCCGAACACGTTTCTATTAATAAATTCATATATTCACTTTACTTCTCCCTATTCCAAGACAGTGCTGATTACTTAGTTATGATAATCTTAAAACTCAATATGGATTTGCAATCTCAATTTGAATTTACAAACTACTGAAATACATGAGTTTTATTATTATTGTGAGCATGTCAGGATTAAATGACAAAACAAAACACCTGCATTAGGATTGACTGTTGATTAAAATAAACCTACCTGACACCTAAAGTGATTTAAAGAAAATAGACTCTGTAGACTATATTAGATAGAATCTAAAATGGGTATGTGTACGTACAATGCTTTAAAATTTCTGTATCTCCTTATTTGCAATATTTTGCCATCTCGAATTTTGAAACAAGATAATAGTATCACTAAAATTATGTCTATCTAGGTGTACATAAAACCATATAAAATTTTATCATTCTGTGCTAAATAAATAAAATGCAAATAAAACTATTCTCCAGTTTATTTGTCTGTAAAATATGAAGCCTGATAATAAACATAAAAAAATATATTACTATGAGCTGTTATTAAAGTCATCATTTTAAGTGAGTCCATTTCTTTGTATTCGTATGGCAGATCAGTGACTCTGTATTTTGATTGCATCATTCTTTGGAAGAGATGTAATGGGATTTATCATCTGTTCATTTTTTTCTGCTCAATCTTTGTTTCTGCACTGCACAAGCCACTTAAGAATACCTTCAGAATAGGGTCCTTGAGACTAATTTGGGTTGCTGACAGAAATCAGTTTTTATAGTCCTCAAACTGTCTAAGTTTTTGAACTGAAAACACCATGCCAACTCTCTGATTTCAGATGGCTGCAAAGCACCTACTTCCTCTCACACTGACCTAACACAATGTGTCCATTATGCTGGAATTGATGACTAACTCTGAAAGGCCACAGAGCTACACAGCTAGCCTTCAAGGAAAAAAACTTTCCTCATTCTTATTTTCACAGTCTTTACCCATGTCAGTAACCTTGGGGATTTCCAAAGCAGATAGCTGAAATATTTATGTAAGGTAACAAGGATGCAGAATCTCACCTTTTCTTTCCTTAAAAAACCACCATGACCAGATCTTTCTCCATTCAGGCTTAATTTGCATGTCATTCCTCCAGAAATTCTTTCCCTAAGCAATAAATCCAAAATTACTCATCTGCTTTCCAGTTTTTTACTTTCCTTAATTTTTTCCTTCAAAGTATTTACTAAAATGACTTTCCTTTTTTAACTTCAGAACCGACCACACTGTCTGGCATATGTTAGATACTATGATAACTCTGAATGTTTGAAGAATAAATTAATGCATGTATTTGTACTATATGTGTGAGGTTGTTCTTTTGGTAAGTTGGTTTTCTAGAAAGAATGTCACATCATTTAAAAGATGGCTGAGTGGTACAGAATACTGCATGTTGACAACCTTTGTGTCACACTCACCACTTGCTGCAACAGCAGCTACTGAATTCCTTTTGACTTTCCATCACGTAATACTGACTTGGGAGTTAGTTGTGTCTTTTGAGTTTTTAAATAAGTATATTTAGTTTTTTGGTATTAGTTATGTGGTAACTATGCTAAGGAATAACTGATCGACATGAAACAAAAAATACATGTTCTTCTCACCTCCATTTATTAAGATAGTTCTAAGGCAGACTGCAAAATATGTTCATCGCTCAGCATTCATAATTTTTAAAAGAATTTAAATATGAGTTTTTTATGGGGCAGGTCATATAAAAGGTTTTTATTTGAGGTACGTGATTACAAACTTTGTTTCTTTAAGTACTGTGGATGTTTAGTCAAGTTCATCTTGGTATATGAACTAATCTTCATAAAGATCAGATAGGAAAGAACGATAACAATCAAGATCTTAGGGAAAGCATAATTTTGTGAATTAAACTAAAAAATAACATAGTCAAATTTTAAATTGATCCTATCTCTTTTGTTAGGAAATATCAAAAGTCATTAAATATTTGGAGGGAAAATTATAACCCTATGTCACTGATCACATTATGATCTGGAAATATCACTGATAAGCAACCTCAAAACTAGATCTGGCATGTTTTAGGCTTGATCTGCTTCCTAATTCTGTTACTGAAAAGCAGTAAGAGAAATCATGAAGGAGGGAAAGAGATCAAGATAGGATCCAAATTGGATCAAAGTGACCAACAGATTATTGCTAGCTTGGGCTTGTAATGGAATTTCAAATAACTGTTTTCAAAGTTAACTAGATATATTGCCGAAATGCTTAGGACATTTCCTAAATTGATCCGAAGATGTGAACCAATTCCAAAATACTCTAACCAGGCATTTAATTTTTTTCCTATCTATTTATTGAGAAAGAAGCTGATACTAATATGTTAGTATATATATTAACATACATACGCATATATATATATATATGAGAACACTAAGGATGTTGAATGTGTAAAGCGATCTTGAAAGAGAAGAATAAAGCTTGATGACTAATATTATCTTAATTCAACACATCATATATTCACAGTTATCAAAAATTATAATACTGATCTAATGAAGTTCATATATATGAGTAATAGAATAAAATACTGAGCTTATAAACGTACCCACAGTGACCAGGTCAACTTTTAATGATGACACCAAAGAAATTCAATGTAGGAAAAAGAAAGTCTTCCCAACAAATAGTGCAGGATCAACTGAATACAAATATGGAAATAAATGAGCAACAACCCCTGCCTCTTGCTATATGAAATAATTAAATGGCGATATCATAGGCCTAAATGAAAATTGTAAAAACTATAGAATTACAATAGGGATATATCTTTGAGAATTTTTGTAGGTGAACTTTTCTCATACAGCACAAGGAAGCAATAACCGTAAGTTAAACTTTGATAAATTAAAAAAACATAAAAATTTAAAACTTGTAGTTATCAAAATAAACAATTTTCAAAGTGAATTGACAGCCTTCAGTTGAAAAGAAAATATTTGTAAAAAGTGACTGGTGTTCATGATGTCTTAAGAATACTTAAAATTCAACAACAAATGGATGAACAACCCAATCAAAATCGAGCAAAAGTTTTGAGCAGATACTTTTTCCAGAAATGTGTTGAGATAGCAAATAAGTAAAACCATTAATCTTTGTTATTCTTCACTAATCTTGAGGGAAGTACAGATTAAAACCACGATGAGGTACTGTCACATACTCATCGAAGTAGCTAAACTTAAAAAGACTGATATTACCAAATACTGAAGAGAATACTAAAGTAGAATCTCATTGGTGTAAGTGTAAAATGGTATTATGACTTTGTAAAATGATCTGTCAAGTATCCTATAAAACTATGTATTCTCTATCATCTAATACTTCTAGAGGATTGTGTTTTCCAAAAGAAATAAAAGCATATAACCACAAAATTTCTGTAAGAATGTTCTTAACCCCTTTATTCATAACACCCCAATCTGTAAGCAGCTCAGAGGCTCATCACAGGAGAATGAATAAATGAGGTTGGCATCTTCATATAACAGGACATGGCTTAGCAATAGATTAAATAATTGATACAAAGGGAAATATGGCTGAATCTCAAAGATACTATGCTGAGAGAAAGCCTCCCACAAAGGAGGACATACTGTATGTCCCATTTACGTGACATAATGTTATGGACAAAGCCAGTCTTCATAAAACTTGAATCCAAACTGTAGTTACCTCCGCTGAGGTTCAGGGAGTGAGACAGAAATTTAGTTGGATGTAGGGAATTTGGGGGAGGCTAATAATTATATTTTTATAAGACTTTAGGCTGCTTAAATGTGTGTATATGACAAAACTAACTGTGAAATGCTTTGCTTATAATTTATTACAATGAAATGGGAAAACTTACCTAATGTAAACATGTTTTAAATGCATGAAACAACATTGCGGAGGATCAGCTTCCTGTAAAACCGTGTGTCTTAACCTGTGCTTTGTGGAGGCGTTACTTGGGCTTCAGTAAATCTAGGAGCTCTTTGATGCTGTATGTAGGTTCTGGAAGGGAAAATTCAGCCAAATGTTCTCCAGGAAATGCTTTCCTTTGTGACTTCCCACACAAATTTTAAGAAACAGGGATCGAATTCTTTTTCAGACTGATAACAATGGTTCATAAACTTACTGCGAATATATTATACTATTAAATTTTAAACTGGAATTTGTTCTAATAGTTTTAGGTATCATAATTCTCTTTTTTGTAGTAATGCTTTACCACTGAAAAAATGATGAATACCCACTCTGATATATGTTCCAATATCAGTTCTAAAGGTGATGATCCTGAGTAGACATACTTGTATTTTGATGTCTATTCTGAAAGTATTTATTTATATATATGTGTTCAAAGATTTTAAAATTGAATTAGTGAAGGTCATTAGCAAAGCAAGATTTAGAATCTTAGGCTGTTGTTCTCTTTTTATTAGGTTATATTACCCACCATCTGTGATTTGTTAATGATCAGTTTTATTTTGAACTTGAATTCTAATAATTGCTAAATTTCTGTTCACAGAAAATTGAATACCTAGCTGTACCAGCTGAATTCTATGTTTCAAAAGAATCACTAAGGGAACAATTAATATTTAATTATAATTTCCAGTAAATATTTCCTAACTACTAGAAACTGTTAAAATTGTGATGTTTTATTTTTAAGAAAGAATATTAGATTTGTAAGAACTCAGCTCACATTGCCAGTTTTTATCTAATAATATTCAGTGATCTTTTGATACTACAATAACTGCATTCAGGAATTAAAAGATATGCTATTTTTATTTTAAAAGGCAGGTACCAAATCCCACAACAGCAAAAAGAAAAGAAAATCACAGAAACAGAGCTAGAGGTGTAGCTTAGCTGTAAAATGCTTACCTTAGCACGCGTGAGGCCAAGGGTTCCATCCCAGGGCTGCAATAACCAAACCAAATGTTACTTGGAGCCAGAAAATTACACAAACAATTGGACCATGAAAAATTTAAATAATTAAATCATAAATTATTTTTTCTGTATTTTATAAGATACATGCTCTTTAATATGTTAGGGATGAGCAAATTTATTTTCTCTGAGAATGCAAGAAAAATGCATGATAATTCTGTCCTTTTATTAAAATGTTTACAAGTATAAAATATTAATTTCAATAAATTATGTTTAAAAATAGCCTGGAACTGAATATTTTATCTACAGATCTAATCAATGTCCAAATGTATATTTTTATGTATTTGGTGAATTTTTTTGTTTGTTTCATTTTTGTTTTGGTGCTGGGGAGTGAATTCAGGGCCTCCTTCATGCCAAGCATGTCCTTTATCACTGAGATACACCCCGGCCTTGTACTGCTTTTAAAGGGCAGATTTAGGTAGATTTCTTATTCCATTTCAAATTGCATTAGAACTATGACCATAAATTTCAGTAGAGTGCCACATTTGATCTTAATAGTAACATGATTTTAAAGGTCAGCTTTAGCTATAGCCTTAAGAATGTTATGAAACAAGAAATAGTTTGAATAAATTCCATTTTCATTTCGGTTTTTTTTTTTTTTAATTTTTTTATTATTTTTACCAAGAACATGTATTGGTACATTGTATACATAATGATCATAATCAACATGGTTATTTTGTACCTGTACATGATACATCTTGGTTTTCCCCCCTCTTCCCCCCTTCCCCTCCCCTCCCTTCCATTCACCCACC
>PVJO010022203.1:0-28500 GCA_004026905.1 Hystrix cristata | reverse complement strand
CATAATATAATCTGGGCACTCGAGATGGAAGAGGGAGAATAAGACTCTACAAGGAGCAACTGACAAAATATTAACTGATTAAATTTTGACTTCACTAATTCCAAGCGACTATGATTCTCTTCTGTGATCTAATTAATGAATTAACATAAAAGTTTGTTTCTTTTTTTACATTAATACTAGAGTATATAAGTATTAGACTTATTTGCATATTGCAGAATTCCTAGCTTTTATCTGAGCAATTGACTGAATATGGTAGAATTATAAGACAGGTTTCTAAATTAAAGTGTCACTTTTAGCCAAACAAAGTGGCACATGCCTGTAATTCCAGCTACTCCTGAGGCTGAGATAGGAAGATAGCAAGTTTGAGGCCAGCCCGGGCAATTTAGTGAAAACCTGTATCAAAAAGGTGTGTGTGTTGGGGTGGGGGTGGGGCAAATACTAGGGATATAGCTCAGTCTTAGCATACTCCTGGTTCAAGCCCCAGTACCACAAAACGAAAAAAAAAAAAAATTAAAAATTAAACCAAGTATGATGACACGTGCCTATAATACCAGTGTTATCAGAACACCTGGGTTGTATCCCACAGTGATGAAGAATGAAATCATGGATGGAAGAGGTATGATATATTTATTTAAAAGATATAAAGGCAAGAAAGTAAAAGATATAAACTTCTCACTAGCTGAGAGGGGGTTCTGAGTAGGATACCCACATGGGCTCTTTGTCTGGGGGTAAGAGGTTTAGAAGGAGCCTCAGGCCACTGTATTAATCATATAATGTCTATCTTATAGGAGGCTACACACTTTTTAGGAACTAATCTTTGTAGTGCTCCTGCAGTGCCCTTGCAGAGTTGAGCCGATGGCCTGCCTGGTCACCCTCCGGGGAAGTTCCTGATAGTCACTGTTTTAGTTACTTTTCTCTCGTTGTTGGGACAGAATATTCGACACCCAAAGTTAGGGGAAGAAAGGTTTATTAGCTCACAGTCTGCAGACGTTTCAGTCTATAGTCCGCTGGGTCCGAGGCAGGGCGGCATGGCAGAGGCAGGGCGGACTGGCATGGCAGACCGGCAGCCCACCGGCAGCAAAGTAAAGTGAGGAATCCAAGGAATGTATGCAAATAAGCAATGCAAACAAGCAGCTAATTAGCTTCTTCCTGTATCTTTTATCTAGGCTACCTGTCCTTAGGGCAGGTAGCACTCCCACCTTTAAATTTAGTTTCACATCCTTGATCCCAGCAGAACCATGCCAAACCGATCAACAGATTAATTTAGTAACCACACACTCTAGATCCAGCTATCTCTTACCACATGAGGCTTTGGGGGGACATCTAGACACAAACCATAACAGTCACAGAACATCTGCCGGATGTTTTTGTGAGATCCCCAGAGGGTTGTGACTCAGCAGATTCTATTTTGGGCTCTCTAACCCCAATTTGAAGCTGTTGTCCTTACTATGTAATAGAATTTTAACTCTTGTCTCACTAATTCCCGTTAAACCAGTGCTCTTGGAAGCTGAGACAGGAATGTAAGTTCAAGCCTATTTTGGGCAACTTAGTGACTTAGCAAGACCCTGTATCAAATTTTTTAAAAAATTTAAAAGGCTGGAGATGTAGTTCAGTACAAAGGCCCTGGGTTCAAACCCCACTACCACTAAATGAACAAATAAATATCACTTAGAAAATCAAGAAATACAGATATTACTTAACAAAATATTAACTTCCATTGAAGTAAGGTCATACTTATTTTCTCAGAGCTCTGAAGAGTATACATTTATTTTTGTGATTAATTGATTAATGTCTGTCTCCCTCACAACACTATAGATGTATGAGGGCTGGTTTTGATCACCATTATATATCCTAGGCATTAAATGTTGACTGAAAAAAATGCCTATATAAATACAGGAAATTTTATATAAATTCTCAAAATAATAGTCTTTACCACCTAAACCACACAGTACAAGTATTATTTATTATTCTGTATATAATAGAAATGGATAATACAAATGATTCTTGTATATGGAAATGCAAATAAATTGCATCTAGTAGAATGCAATTCATTATTGCTATATGGATAGATTTGATTTTGGATTTGTTTGTAGATGTATTTGTATCTGTTTTTGGCATTTCTTATTGCCATATATATGTCGTTCTCTGAGTTCTACTTTGAACTAGTTATAACGTTTTGCTGGTTCCCTCATTAATTACTCCTTAAAATATTTGATGTTCATTTTATGTTTGTATGAGAGCCATTAATTTGTCTTCTTTTAGAAAATAATCTTTAACAGCTTGACACCTTAAGTAATACTACCTATGGTCACAGAAGTCTACTGAGAATGAACTATATGAAAAGCACCGTGCCACCCTTGAACATAATGAACTATGCATGAAGGAGTCTGGGATACAAACTTGAAGGCAGGAACTGAATGTCTTTGTATCATTTCCACAAAGAATTTTACTAACCAAGCTGCAAAGAGATTAGGTAAAAGACAACTCATGAATGTTTTGCTTTTCATGGTTTTTGTTGGTTAATGTAACCACTAAGTACTAGCACTACAAGATTCCAGTGGTACCCTGTCCAAGCTCTCTGGGATTTGCATGTGAGAGAAATATTGTATCTAACCATCCAGGCGAATGTTTCACAATGGTCCAGTCTACCTCATTCTTTTATTTTCTGTTTCCTTTTGTTGTTATTTTGTTCTATTTTTCATACTTTATATCTGAAGCAGAATTACTTAAATCTGCTCGCTTCAGCAGCACATACACTAGAAATGGAAAAACAGATAACTCAAATATTAGAATTTCAATGTCACATACAGGTCTCAAGGAGTGCAAAAGATTATAGTTTAGGGGATACAAAAATTACTTTTTCTTTTTCCACACAAATGGCAAGACCTGTATCTGCTAATAAGTTTTGTCCAGCTTGGAAACCAAACTCAGCCGCATAGTATGAGAATGCAGATAGACGACAATAAATATTTTGGCACAGTTTCAAAGCTACATAATGCCAGACATAGACATGTAAAAGTAATGGCAAGAAGTACAAAGATTATAAAAGAAATAAAGTCACAGTTCGTAATTCATATGATTTTGTTCAATAGCAAGCTTAGACAGCTATTCACATAATAAGATCCACATGTAAAAGCATCGATGTATCTGACTCCAAAAAAGATAACAAATATTAAAATGGCTTCTAAAAGTAAAATTTTGTTGAGAGCTTGTAAATGTATTTTTGCCAGCTGATATTTTGTTTCTATTTAGATACCCAACTGCTGCTTCCCTTTTTGTCATACACAAGCGAATTAAGTAAAAATAAAAGAAAATGCAATCTCAATGACTGGAATATCTTTTAAGTGTTGTCACTATAATTCGTACATTAAAATTGGAGTTTAGGGGAAATACTATTGCCCTAAAATCAAATAAATTATATATTGCATTTGGAGAAAGTTGAAGGGAAATATTAGATCTTCAAACCTTGATTTGCCTACTGGGTAGATTTAGGGGCTCATAGCCAAAACCAATAGTCCAAAGCAATTCCATTACATCCTCCACTGTAAGCTGAACATATAAGCCTGGCTTTTCACGGATGCTAGCACTATTCTGTGCTACTTGGAATATTGCATTTTAGACCCGGGAAAATCAAACTAAATTTGTGATGGGGTCTGATTTCCAGAGATAAAAGAAGCATGCTTTTGTGTTTTTAGCTGCTTAATTTATGGATTAGAAGTGGTCAGCCATCAGGGTGGGCTAATGAAAAGCCAGACTAAGGGCAAAAGCTAGTGAAAGAAGGATGGAAGAAACTGTAGAATCTGAGATAAACTGTCAGCCCCTCAGGCAAGATAAGCCAGAACACCACAGTGCCAGCAACAGTGAGCCTGGTTCAGTTCCCATCACAAGCAGTACTGTGAAGTGAATACTGTAAAAGGAATTCTACCAGGATAGAAAGTAATAATTTGGTGGGTAAACTAGAAATACATTTTAAGATTTTACATTAAATACAATAAAATATGATAGTATTGTAGGTCTGTATTGCAGTGAATTTTTAATTTTGCTGTGCAAAATATAACAAGTGGTTTTGTTTCAAGTCAGTGAATATAGTATAAACCATGTGACATAGCACCTATCAACTACCATAGGAGAAAAATAATAATGTTTTGCAAACACTTTTTCCTTCCAAGTTTTGCGTGAATTCTAAAAATCACCCTGTAGCAAACTACTGTTTGTGCCGACTACTATTGGTAGTGACACACTTTTTCCTAGAGGTGAGTGAAAATGTTTATTACCAAGAGACACTTTCCCGTTGAGTTCTATTCCCATTTACACATGGGTGCCGTTAATGGATGTTGAGAGTCATGATTTAGAACTTTTAATAGGCCCGTTTACATTTTGCAAATCTCTACCTTTGAAATAAAAATGCAGTGATCCACCCATCTGCAGACAATTAAGACCAGCAGCCAAGTATAAAAGGGTGGAGAACTTTTAATGGGTGTTTATAGATTGGAAGCACCGACCCCTTTTAAATGAAAAAGCCCTAAGAAGAAATAGTAAGTGTTAAGGATAACCATGAAATTCATTTAACCCCCCAAGCAGAAGATCTGTTATTAAAGAACTGGCAGAATTCTACACCTTCCGATTTAAGATTCTCATCTTAAGTACTTAGCAAGTACTCCTAAAAGAAATATCTTATTTAGGAGTGTTTTTATTATAATTTCTTAGCTTCTTTAAGGTCAAAACGCAAGCTAGCAAGAAGACCAACAGTAAGGTATGTGATATAAAAACAAATATTTCCATAAAATCTTTGCCCTAGCAAAAAGAAAAATTCTTAGTAGGTTCAAGGTGGGAATTTAGGGAATAGTATTTTTTTTACAGGAAATACTAGTTAGGCGTTTTATATAGGGGGTTCTGCATTTGTGAAGGGATAATTTGCTCTAAAATATGTGGGCAACCAGCCTAAATTCTCTAATTGAGTAGTTTGCTCATAACCTGAGGCCATTAGGTGAATGTAAACTGTTACAGGCTTAGTAAGAAAATAGTCCCATTAGGATTTTTGTATTTGTATGTGGTTGTGGGCTAAGAGTAACTGTTTCCAAAATCATGGATTAATGAAAAGCTCTTTTTTTCTGAGTTCTCAAATACCAGCTTTGAAATGTTCAAACTCAAATTAAGCCAAGAATTCCTTTATTTTTTCATATTTTTTTACCTGTTAAAATGTTTTTACAAGATTAAGTCTCAACTATAGGTTCCATTGTCTGTTATCTACAAAAAATTAGAGGTATTTAATACTATGTAGCTGTTAATAATAAAAGAGAAAAGCCGTAATTTCTTTGATACTGTCATTCAAATACTTTGCTCATGTTCTAAAAGTCCACTTATTATCAACTCCCAAGGATTTTGATGTACAGAAAATGGTTATGACTTTTAGAACAAAGATTCGTGCAGAAGTCAAGAAACACACATTTCTCTCGGTAAAGCTCAGATGCCACACATGCAGTGTATACGCCTGTGTATTCGCAAAACGACACAGCATCATGTGCTACAGCTTGCTTCTTGCTTTGGACTCCTCCTCAGAAAGGATTTTATAGGTAAACAGTCTACTTCCTTTCCTGTTCTTGATTCCTCACTAATTCCTTACACTGTGCTTCCTACTAAGTATGACATATGTGTACATTACATAGCAAGGGACGGAAAGAGCACAAAATAGACTATGTAAGAAGCTGAATGTGGTGGTGCACACCCATGATCTCACCACTCTGGTGGGCTAAGGCAGGAGGATCCCAACCTGGGCGATTTGGCAAGTTATCAAGACCTTGTCCCAAAAATAAAAAATTAAAAGGACTTAGGACATGCTCTAGCGTGAAGGTCCTGGGTTCAATTCTTACTACCAAAAAACAACTATATAATGTTCCTTAAAATCAGTTGGGCCAAGTAGTGCTCATCTGTAATCCCAGCTACTTGGGAAACTGAGGCTAGAGGATCACAAATTTGAGGCCAGTCTGGGCAAGTTAGTGAGACCCTTTCTCAAAATAAAAAGGGCTGAGGATGTAGTTCAGTGATACAGTGCTTGCTTAGCATGTGTAAGGCCCAAGGTTTAATCCACAGTACAAAAACAAACAAACAAACAAAAAACCCTTAAAATCAATAACTGTAAGTAGAATAAATTCAGTGAAGGGAGGAAAACTATCTGACAGAGTACATTAGGTAAATTCAGTAGTTATACTCAAAACTGACATAATTTGCAGGTCTTTTTCGTGCCTCCATTTCCCTTTTTAAATTTGTTCTAACATTGGTAAGGTCAGAGATGCTAGTATTATATAAGATCTTTTTAATTTAATTTTTTTTTTTCTGGTGCTGGGGGTCGAACTCAGGGCCTTGTGCTTGCAAGGCAAGCACTCTAACCACTGTGCTAAATCCCCAGGCCATTGTATAAGATCTTTTTTAAATCAAAGCACAATTAGACAAGAAGAAGGAAATAAAGGAAGAGGAGAAAATGAAATTAAGGCAAAGTAGTGGGAGCATGGATATGATCAAAACATATGCATGCATGAAAATGCCACAATGAAACCCGGTATTTTGCAAATTTAATAAGGACTAATAAAAAGCATATATACATTAAATATACAAGAATGTTTCAACGACTAAATTGAAAAAAGAAAAATCACAATTGGAGCCCACCAACACTCTCTTGCATACCTGGGACAGTGCTGGGTTCTGTTTGTTTTTGTTTTTTGGTATTGGGGATTGAACCCCGGGGGCACATGACCAGTCAGTTGCGTGCCCAGCCCTTTTTATTTTTTTAAAACCAGGTCTCACTAGATTGCTGAGACTGGCCTGGAACTCATGATCAACCTACATCAGCCTACCAAGTCACTGGAATCCCAGGCCTGTTCCACCACACTCAGGTAGGTGGGCTTGCAGAAAGAGTAAACTGCCAGGTGTGGTGGCACATGCCTGTAATCCCGGCACTCAGGAAGCTGAGGTAGGAGGATGACTCTGAGTTCCAGGCCAACCTGGGCTACATAGTGAGTTCAAGGGCAGTCTGAACTACATAAGCAAGACCTTATCTCAAAAAAGAAAAAACAACAACAAAAAAATAAATATACCATCCCTCTTACATTCCAAACTTCATGTACAATACTTTTAAGAAAAAGTTTTAGATGAATAAGAAATAAGAAAACAAACTGATCATGATGCCATATCTATCTTGGAAAAAACTGAGTATTATAAGTCTAAATATTTGTTCAAGTTTACTGAAATATGGTCTAAAATAAGTCCCTGGTAGATAACTACTGACATCAGGGGAGGGAGTTTCACTATACATTCTCTCTTTTCTATTTTCCATACTAAAAAGTTTAAAAAAAAAGAAAAAGAAAAAGCCCATCCTGGTAGTGCATACATGTAATCCCAGTACTCAGAGCATCGCCACAAGTTAGAGGCCTGCCTGGGCTACACAGTGAGTTCAAGGCCATCCTGAGCTACACAGTGAAACCCAGTCTCAAAAAAACCAAAACAGAAACAAATGAGAGAGAGAGAGAGAGATTCTTAAGATCTGTAGTAGAGCTAAGCAAGTAGTATTTGCAAGTTCATATTTAGTAATCAAGTTAGGGATTTAGTTCAAGCAGTAGAGTGCTTGCCTAGTAAGCACAAGGCCCTGAGTTTGATCCTCACCACCTCACCCCCCAGAAAAAAATTAAATTTAATTAAAAAAATATTTAGTAATCAAACTTAGAGAATTACTGCAGAGTGTCTTCTTGGAGGAAGGGATAATAACGTGACATCTGTGATGTCTACTGAAAACAAGGTAGAATAAGGCAGAAAAGGAGGCCAGAAAGGAGGGGCAGGACAGCATTTTAAGCATGGTGGCTATTTTAATATTACAAGACTTTGTTTTTCTGATGCTTCGCCACCTCATTAACCTATGTGTCACTCTGAAGTATTTTGCCATGCTCTGATGATTAGAGACTCACTTGCTAACAACACAACATTTTAAATGCAAGCTCTTCCCTAGAGTCATGGTGAATTAATTTTCAATTAGTTTTCATTAATGAACTTCACTTTTATGGGCCTAATTGCTGTCCCAGCTTCAGGAAATTCAGCAAGTACTTTGGTGAAGTGTAGGGGGTCATTGTAAGAGTCAAAAATATCCTAGGTCATTGTCAGAAAACCTTGCTTCAATCATTGTCCAAACCAGAAATTATGTCTAAATTATAAATCAAACTTCCACCCAGAGAACCATGTGTCTTTTCTGTGGCCTTGAGAGGCATATTTTAATGCCGGCTACATCTGGTGTTTATCTTGAGGGAAAAGATCTGGTTTAAGCAGAGAAAAAGAGCTACCAGAAGTTCCGTGAAAAGTAACTAGGAAAAGGAAAAGGAATTATTTTCTCTTCCAAGGGAAAAAAAGATCAAGGATGCCTAGGATGGTCTTACACTCATAATTATGTCTATATTTTCAGTACGCAGATCAAATTCTAACAACCAAGTCATGTCAACATCTTTCTTCAGGGAGGAGAGTGGGTACCACACTCTGCAGAATCGTCTTGTCTCTATGGAGAAACTACTCGCTTCCTTCTATAAGCATCACTGATAAAATCAGAGTAGACTATTGTTACACCTTGGGAACTATTAAGTAATAACTACATATTGTTTAAAACCATTTCTTTCTGTTGTTAATACTTTCTAAATCTGTCTGCCATGCCGAAATTCTCTACTGAGCTATTTCCACATGGGACTAGTGCTAAATTTCTTCCTACTTGCATAGTGTTAAGTCACCACAAATTAGTATCACTGAAAGAAACTTACTCAGTTGTTTCTCAAGCATAATATGTATAAATTATGTAAACAATAAGAGAAGTAAAGTTTGTACTGATGGAGTCCTGCTCCCAGTCCTACAGCTTGGGAGAGTCAATCATTCTTTCTACCCTTTGGTTTCCTCTTGTAGAAAAACGTTTAGTACAAACTTTCTAGACTCAAATAACTGGACTCTACAATAGACTCTGTATAATTACCAGATAAATCTAATACCTACAGAGAAACTACATTGTTGCTGGGTTGCTAATGAATGACCGATGGCCTGAGTAATATACATACAAACCAGCACTCTAACGACCTCCCAGAAAGCCACTGTCATACCCTGGGCCACAAAACAAGACAATCAGGTGTTTGCACTCTTTCTGTTTTCACTTGAAAAACTGTATTTGAAGCTCAAGAAATACCAATGCACCATGGCCTGGAATGTCACCTTTATAAATTTATAAATGCTTTTGAAGTTAAATGTGTTTATAAAACTGATAGATAAACTCATAACAAGTACATATTTTTATGGAGTACTGTGTAACATTGTGATACACATCTACATTGTATAATGTTTAAAGCAGGAAAAACATGCATCTCTCTTCTCCAATACTTAGCATTTCTTTCTTATGGCAAAACATTTCAAAAGCCTTTTTTCTGGCTTTTTGCAGTATGCAATACACATGGTTATCTATAGTTACAATAGCATACCAGAACTTACCTTTATAAAATTCAATAAACATTTTCTTTCTCATGGTTTTTCCATGAAAAACTAAGTTTGCTGATAATTTAATCCTTTTGCTTTTGCTCTTGAGGAAGCATGCATTTTAAATTTTATAACTATAGAATGATATTTAATTTTGTCTTGCTACTTTGACTCAAAAATAAGTAAGAACTATTTCCTCATGATGTTAATTCCTTCCTTTTCCGTAAAAATGATTATTTCAGTATTTCTCAGTCTGCATTTGTGGGGCACTGATTTACTCATTATACTGAGAACTTCAGGAGCACATCAAAAGAAAGAAAGAAAGAAAGAAAGAAAGAAAGAAAGAAAGAAAGAAAGAAAGAAAGTCAAAGAAAGAAAGTCAAAGAAGGAAAGAAAGAAAATCAAAGAAAGAAAGAAAATCAAAGAAAGGGAGAAAAAATAATGCCTCAAAACTGAGGTCCTGCTCTGGGGAGATTATAAAGTATTTGAGACGACAAAAGAGGAACGTATGAAATTATGAAATAGGAAAAACCAACAAGTGAATAAATAGAAATTGTAAGTGTGAGGAACATGTACTATAGGGCAAATTATGATGGCCATAAACATTCGCCAGTGTTTTATTTTCTTCATTTACTTTGTTCATGAGGAGTTTCTCTGTGTGACTCATGGTTTTACTGTGAGAAGAAAAAAACCCTCAAGTTTTAATTCTTTTTCAATGAGTAGTTTTTATTTATTTATTTATTTATTTTTAGTGCTGGGGATCAAACTCAGGGCCTTGCGCTTGCTAGGCAACACTCTAACCACTGAGCTAATCCCCAACCCAATGAGTAGTTTATTACAATTATTTCCTGGCATTCCATTATTCTCCACAGAAAGGCGTAAGAATGAAACTGGGGATCTTATGTGATGATGTAAGTCAATGATTCCTACAAAGCTCAGCAAGAAATCACAGATGTGAATGCTTTATTGTGTAAGTCACTTTTAAAGATCTGGACCATCGCTGTACACATTAGAATCCAATCTGTAAAAATAGAAACAACAATAGATAATAAAACTGAATTAATAGTGTACAGGAGAAAAACTCACCCTCAAAAGAAATACCTTTATAAATGCTAGTTGTATGCAGTGGGTTAGGAAAAGTGTATAGGCGCATTTAGGGTCAGTTACTCTAACAAATTAATGGGGAGATACTGGAGATTGACTCCACAGCCTTCACACTGAGCTACATCCCCAGCACTTCTAAAATTTTTAATCTAGAAACGGGGTCTTACTAACTCGTCAAGTTGTCCAGGCTGGACTCCAACTCACAACCTCCTGCCTCAGCCTCTCAGAGCATTGGGATTACAGGCGTGCACCACCAGGAGTGTGCCTGGCTAATTTGTGTTTCTAACAAAATACTGACTTACTAATGAATTTGCTGTCTAGACAGAGGCATAATAGCCAGTGCTTAGGTTTCAGTGAATTAATCTCGCTTCTGACTGTGAGCAGGTCGTCGGTGTTTCTCCACTTCTCTGACTCTCAGGTTCCTTGTTGATGAAATACGAATGATCATAATGCTGACATGATAAGGTTCTGTGTGGGTGGCATGAGATAATTCATGTAAAATGCTTCACCTATGATAAGTGCCCAATAAAAATGTGGTATAGCAATGATATATACATGACTAAGCATTTGGAAGCAAGCGGGATGCTCTAGGAGGATGAGGGAAGTTTTCCTACAAAGTTATCTCATTAGTAACGTCGATGTAACATTTTTATTAAAATCACTAAAAAATTTAGGGATTTAACCAAATAGGAATTACATGACTGCCATCACTTAGGCTGCTTAGCCACCAACTCAAAAAAACTGATGTCATCAGTTTCTAAATATCAACTTCTGCCACAAAAATCAAGTTTCTAAAATCATTTTGCCTTCATAATTCCACTGAAACACCAGATGATTTGTCCTACCCCTTGTCCTAACGTACTCTGTTAAAAATCAACAGTAGTGTACATGTTCTGTGTCTTTCCATGAACAAAGCATAGAAAGATATACATGGTTTTATTAGGTCAGCTGGGAAAATAAACTCCCTACAGTCACGCACCTGTTTTCTACATATGCCAGTACGGCAAATGTCGAATTTCTTAAAAGGCCCACTGTGAAACCAGCCGCTAAGTATGTTTTCCTAAAGACAACATAATGGGGCTTATTTTTCTTATATGTTATACACTTTTCTAAAACATTAAAGGACTTATTTCAGGATTCTAAAACTTGGTCATAATTTTCTCATGAAATGGATGATTTATTACTTTAATCTCTTTTAGGCTGAGTCAAATAGCATTACTAGAAATACTATAGTAGAGAGTCAAATAGTATTACCGGAAAAAGTAATGATAAAGACTTAAATAAAAATATAACTTTAAGTCTGCAAGATATATTGTTTTAGTTTTTTTCCACCCCAGCAGCCCCCACATCCCCCGCAAAATAGATACTTTGTTTTAATTATCACCTGTACTGTAGCTTAATAAAATACTAATTTTTTTCTTTTCTTTTTTGGAAATAGTACTACATGTGTATATTTTTAAAAATCAAAAGTTTCTAAAGGATGTGTTTAACTCACTGATCTTCCATTTAAATTTCATTCTTCAAAGCAGGGTTCAATCATGTATGTTAGAAATGTAATTACACATTGATTTATTCAATACCGAGACAGATAGATAGAGACTTTTACTTCTGATTTAATATATGTAGTATTTTTATTATATTTAATAATATATTATAATTTTAGTCAACAATATATTAAATCAGAGATAAATTAGTAGATAAGACATGTTATTGTGACATAGTTTTGAAGAAAATATCTAGCACCAGAAGTCTGTTGTATTATAAAAACATATTTAAGAGAAGTTTTCATCCAGGCAAAGTGGTGCATGCTTGTATTCCCAGCTATTTGGGAGACTGAGGCAGGAGGATTGCAAGCCATCCTGAGCAACTTAGCAAGACCATGTCTCAAAATTTAAAAAGGGTAGTGATGTAGCTCAGTACTTCCTGGATTCATTCCCAGTACTGAGACAAAAAGTTCTGAAGCCATTGCACTGAGGATACTCCATATACATAAGGTCAAAAGTAGAATCAAAGAAAGCACCATAATCTCCTATTTACCAAGACCCAAATAATCAGATTCCTTTGCAGTCATATGCAGTGATAACTTCTGTCCCTAATGATGGCCCTGAGAGTCTGAACAATGAAAGTGCTCCTGAAGCACAAGCAGTACAATTATGTTTGATGTATACTTTTTTCTTGGGTGGGGGGAGGTGCTGAGGATTGAACTCATGGCATTGGACTTGCTAGGCAATCGCTCTACCACTGAGCTAAATCCCCAACAATGTAGTCTGGATGGTAAGGTCATCTTGTTTCAGTATATTCCATTTCCCTGACATGTATGATCCAGAATTGAAAGCTTTATGTGCGATAATTTTTTTTTACACAGATTGTTAAATTAGTCATAATGTTTCATCATCTTTAAATTCTTTAATGGGCTTCCTTTAAGTTTAACATGGAAATAAGAGGACCTGTGGAGAGGTAGAAAGACAATCTTTGCCTATCTGGCTTTACAAGGAAGAATTCTGTTTGTTCTCATTCTTGAGCATATTAGTATTAATATCGGCTTAAAGTATACTAAACAATTTTACCTTCTTTTCAGTTTTTCCTAATAAATAAATTACACATAATCAATATAGACATTTACTTAGATTTGGAGTCTACGAACACAATATCTTAAATGCATATAAACATATTTCAATTAAAGAGCTATTATTTATTTTGTACAAGAAGAAATAATCTAGTAAAAAAATAATTTTGTTATCATAAATGTACACGAATATTTATGGTACTCAGTTGTATGACTAAACAATTTAACACTATTTTTTATGTAATTTTACTAATTTTTTCATAGCTAGTTTCCTCTATTTTTATGTTCATTTTAAAAAATGATGGATTGTATGTGGTTTGAATAACTACCTTAAAACCTCTCTCTCTCTCTTTCTCTGTCTGTCTCTCTGAATCTAATTTGGAAAGAAAATTATTACATAGAAAACTATTTTTAGAGGTTCCTACTGATAAGTGTAAAAAACAATTCTGTATGCTTTGGTTGGAGTTTTGAAAATATTTCAAGTATATTACATTGTTTCATCATTAACTATTAAATTTTCTAATACATTTATATGTATGAACATTAAAATATTTCTGTTTCAACAGACAGAAACCAAAGTATGCAAGGAAATACACAGTTAAACCAAAAAGATACTGTGTAGCCGGTACTCAAACACCACAGGGTCTGTTACAGGAGCCATTAAACCTGCATTCTGTTGTGTTAAAATGACACATGCTAAGCTCTCAGAAGTAACGGTATTTTGCTGCCCACATTTGCTGACTTGTATCACAGGCTTAATACCAATGTTTTTGAAGAGAATGAGGGACAGGGAGTTTAAAATGTTTTATATATTTTGATAAGTCCTGTTGGGAGTTTATGAATACTAAACAATTTCAGATAGGTGATTTGGGGTAAGAAAACACTCCAATCACATTTGTACTGTTTTGTTTATAATTCTCTACAGTTACTTCATCCTCCTTTTTTATTGGGGTAGCTTTTCTGTTCTCTTCCTCTCAGCCAATCTGCGTTTTTAAAGGATATTTTAAAAATAGACTAGTGTAGCTATGAACTTTTCGGGTGTGCAGTTTCTCACGCCTGACCTCACAGGTTGGGAGCTCCCCTCAACAATTCACACATGTAGAGAAGACTCCATTTTTTGTTGGAGACACACAGGAAATCCTCTACAACATAATTGGAATCACTCTCACTTAACTTTGGCTTACAAAAATATTGTTTAAGCTGTGGAATATTTTTGCTACATAAATCAAATTTCATTATGATGACAAAGTATAAAACATATTTCTAAACCATAGAAAAGAACTTAGAATCTCATTTTGAACTCCACATAGCCAGGTCACTATGTGACACTGGCTGTTTTCAAAATGAAATGAAGATTTTCAGCATTATATGAACTCAACTTCTTATCCATGCATATACTTTCTAAATATTAACTAGGATACCATTTGTGGTTTCAACAGTAATGAGGTCAACCATCTGAGTCTACAGCATCCGCTGACAGTTTGTTTCCCCGGGAGTCAAGTTTCTCACCAGAGTGTTATATGCAGGTTTCTGAATGAGATATCCATAATAGTTGGCTGTCTCTATCCCCCACTTTCCCCCAAGAAGCATTCTGTCAGCAATACATACTCTGAGGCCAATGACCCTGCCTTTTTGATTTAGGACTTTAGGTATGTGCTCCTCGAAACACAAAAGGTAAAGATTTCCTGCATCCAAGATCACTGTGGGCACCGCACTGAGAGATCTCAGCCCTGCGTGCCACCTCACAGCACACACCCAAGTTCCCCAGGCAAGGAGTGTCCAGTGTCGTGAGTCACCTTAGCTGACTTTCTCGTCTGAGAGCCAAGGGGAAAACTTGGATGTAGCATATTTGAGAACACTAGGGGACTGGGGGTTTAGCTCAGTGGTTAGAGTGCTTGCCTAGCAAGTGTAAGGACCTGAGTTCGATCCCCAGCATCAAAAAAAAAGAACACTAGGACTGTGTCAGACAGCCCGGGTTCCAATCTCATACATTGTCAGACAAGTAAACTTGTCTCTTCTCTTTTAATTAAGAGTTTTAATACTGCAAACATGTACTAATGAAAATAAAACTTTTTAAAAAAGAGTTAATAACATTGGCTTTCTGGGGCTTAAATGAGAGAACACATGTGAAGTACCTAGCGTGCAGTTAGCACTCAGTGAACATTGGTTTTTATTCATTCATCCGCTCAATTCAACAGACATTGGCCACCTCCTGCAAAGAATTCTGTGGATGAACAAACTGAGGCACAGAAATGTTGAGTAGTTATTGAAAGTATGATATTGTGAGATACTGTATGTGTTCAGTCCTGTTCCCATTTTCCAGCATACAACTCCTAAAATCCTTACACTCTTCAAAGTGGCAAGTATGTCTTTATGCTAATAGGTTGACTATTGGCTGGCAGCCCCTAGGTAGCTTCAGGGTGAAGCCTGCTTTGCAGAAAGACTGAGGCAGGATTAGAAGCTCAGGACTTTCAGAGCCACCCTCTAGCCTCCAGGGGCGGGAGGGGCTGAAGGTTAGATCTGTGACCAGTGATTTCATGGATGATGTTTACCTTATCAAGTTTATGTAAAAATGCCGAGTTCAGAGAGCTTCAGCAAGCATGTGGAGGTTCCTCCTGGAGGGCTCTGTGCCCCCTTTTCCATATCTTGCCCAGTGCATCTTTTCATCTGTATCGTTTGTGATTTCTTTATAATAAACTGGTGAATACAAGTGTTTTCCTGAATTCTTCCAAGAAGGGTTGTAGGAAACCTTAGTTTATTGTCGGTCAGACAGAAGAAAATGCAAAAACAACACTGAACTTGTGATTGGCAACTAAAATGGAGAGAGGGGTGGTCTTGGGCATCGAGCCTGCAGCTTGCAGGATGGGACACTGTCTCCAGGTGGACGATATAGGAACTGAATTGAACTAGAAGACACAGGTGATGTTCACTGCTGACGACCACTTTGATAGAGTGTGGGAAAAACCCCAACAGATCTAAGGTCACAGAAGGATTTTGTGTTGTGAAAGGATAAGAGAAATTGAGTTTATTATTCCTATATTTCCACAAAGTTGCTGTTGAATATATTTGAATGATTTCAAATATATCTGTAATGTTTTCATGAGCAAAACAAAATAAGACTGAGATAAAAGGGTGACCCATTTAAAAAATGCCAACCAATTCTTAAACCACAAAAAAATCTACCTTATTTTTTTATTTGTATCTCGTTCAATCTAAGGGGGAAAAAAGGTCTTGTTGTCAAGGGCCTAGGATTTTCATTTCTTTAGCTTCGCATATTTTGTCTTTATTTCTTCATAGAGTCGGAATCTTATAAATTTTAAACAATACTAAAGACAAATAACGAGTGACGGCAAGAGGAGAAAGGATTTCTTTAGATCATTTATTTTCTCAAATGATTAGTCATGCCCAAACAGTGCCTAAAATGTGAAGTTATTGTATTTAACAGTTTATCCCATATTCACAACACCAAATGCTGACAATAGGTTCCCTATGAGACAAATATCACTCAGATCTTGAATATCTATAGCATCACCACTGAAGTGAAATTTTCAGTCTCTGTAAACACAAAACAACACAATAGATAAAAGACTCCAGTCCAGAAATGGCACACACCTGAAACCCTGGCTCTGGGGCTGCCGAGGCCAGAGAGTCCCAAGTTCAAGGCCAAACTGTACTGCATAGGGGGACCCAGTCTCACAAGATAAAACAAACAACAAAAGACTATAAAATGAAGGCTGAGGGCTAGTGATGTGCACTGCTTGCCTATTCAAGGTCCTGGATTCAACTCCCAGTACAAGAGAGGGGGAGAGAGAGAGAGAGAGAACTATAAAATTAAATCAAAGTATATGGAAATCAGCATAGAGATTCCTCAAAAACTAAAACTAGAAATTTCTTTTGACCCAGCTATTCCCCTTCTAGGCATCTTCCCGAAAAGTTAAAGACATCATATTACAGTGACACATATGTAACCCATGATAATAGCAGCACAATTCATAATAGCTAAATCTTGGAAGCAGCCTGTATGTCCATCACCAGATGAATGGATAAAGGAAATGTATTTATGTTCAATGGAGTACTACTTTGCCATAAAGGATAGACTTCTGTCATTTGTAGGAAAATGGGTATACCTTGAGACCATAATACTAAGTGAAGTAAATGAGACACAGCAGGCTATTGGCTATTAAACATTGTATGGTTTCTTTCATATGAGAAGTCCAAAATTTAAATAATGTAAAGAGTAAAATAAAAGAGATGGTAGGAAACGGAGAAGTGGGATCTGTGGAGATGAGAAGGGGATTTAGGGAAAGAGGGAGGGGGCGGGCAGGGGGAAGGAAGAGTAAAAGCCGTTAAGATGTGATGTGTATATGGACCACTTCCCCAAGATGAATGTAATCATTATGTATCACAGACATAGACTAATAAAAAATAGACTTTAATTAAAAAGAAGGCAGCTAAATGAACTAAATGCCAAAGAGTAACGAACTTCCCCAAGGGAAAAAGTGAGCAGGGCAAGTTTTTACCTTTGGCAGGATAAGGAGGGGTGATTACCATTAAGGCAGGTGAGTAGACAGCCGAACCTTTAGCAAATTTTTCAAGACTGAGGGGCTGGGGATTTAGCTCAGTGGTTACAGTGCTTGCCTGGAAAGCACAAGGCCCTGAGTTTGATCCGCAGCACCAAAATATAAAAAATAAAAATAAAAAATCAAGACTGAATGTGGGCTAGTGAATCTGTTCCCAATAGACGGGTGCTAAAGGACCCTGCACTTTGGCAAACTCCATCTCCCCGGGGACACAAACTGTCTTGGGGGAGAGCAGGAGACAGCGGGAGTCACCAGCGTTCAGGTAACAGGTGGCTGAAGGGCGGGCGTCGACAAGGACTTAGCAGCCGGGAGGCAGGGACGCTGGCGCGGACCCACCGCCTCCTGCCTCCGGAGGAAGGCTAAACACACAAGCCCTCCGGGGCTCAGGGGACCGCTCCTGGGAGGGAACGAGCGGGCACCTCGCCTGCTCCTGAAGCCACAGAGCCTCCCTTGTCGGGCCTGGACGGGAGGGACTGGAGAGGCGCCCCCCGGCCGGCCCAGAAAAACCGCGACCTCGCTTCTCCTGCGGGGAAACTAGCTCGCAGCTGACCCGAGCAGCAACAGGAGGGGAGACAAGAGCTTGCAGGGAAACCACCCGCCCGTGGCCTAAGTACCTAGAGTAACCACGACGTTTTTTCTTAAGGGGAAAAAAAGTATCACAAGCCAATAATGAGATAAAATGTATCCTATATCTGATGGAGAGTCCTTTCAAAAAGGAAACGACCAAGTTAAAGAAAAGAAAAAGCAAGTTACACCACTACACAAACAGCATGACTCCAAAAAAAGAAAAAGAATAAAAAATAAATTAATTCAATAAAATAAAAACAAATAGCATAAGTCTATACTGATATTTATTGTTGTTAAAATGTGTGCTCACAGGGGCTGGGGATTTAGCTCAGTGGTTAGAGTGCTTGCCTTGCAAGCACAAGGCCCTGAGTTCGATCCCCAGTACCAGAAAAAAAAAAAAAAAAAAGAAAGAAAAAAAAAAAAGTGTGCTCACAGAAAAAGGCTTAGACCCGGGCAACAGTAGGGCATATTTATAATTCTAGCTACTCAGGAGGCTGAGGCAGGAAGGTGCAAGTTCAAAGCTAGCTGGGGCAACTTAACAAGAGCCAGTATCAACATGAAAAATAAAAAAAGGGCTGAGTGTTGCAGAACAGTGGTAGAGCGCCTCTGGGTTTGATCCCCAGGATAGGAAAGAAAAAAATAAAAGAAGGGAGAAGGAAGAGAATGAGAGAGGGAGGAGAAGGGAAGAGTTGGAGGAGTGAGGTGGATGAAGAAGGGAGGGAAGGAGGGAGAGAG
This sequence comes from Hystrix cristata, assembly GCA_004026905.1. Taxonomy (NCBI): domain Eukaryota; kingdom Metazoa; phylum Chordata; class Mammalia; order Rodentia; family Hystricidae; genus Hystrix; species Hystrix cristata. Next base: position 9,462 of record PVJO010022203.1, on the reverse strand, counting down.
GGAGGGAGGGAGGAAAGGAGGGAGGGAGGGAAGGGATAGAAGGAAAGATATATTCACAATACTAGTAATAGTCCTTACTTTCAGGGAAATAGTTGAGATATAGGTTAGAATACATGTACTGGGAAGCAGGGTAAGATTTTGTTTATCATCATATATACTTCTATATTTTAATTCTTTCAACAATCATGTATACTTTGCACCTTACATACTTTTTATTATATTTTATTTATTTGTCTGTTTCTTTACTGTGGTAATGGGGGTTGAACCCAGGACCTTCCCACCAGGTTTCATCTCCAGTACTTTTAAAATTTTTTAAACTTTGAAACAGGGTCTTGCTGCTTCACTACATTGCCCAGGAGAGACTCAAATTTGTGATCCTCCTGAATTGGCCTCCCAGAGTGCTGGGATTACAAGTGTGTGCCACCATGCCCAGCTTTAAAAATCTCTTACTTGGAAAATAACTGTAGCACCAGAAGAGAGGTCGGAGGTATCTGGTCCAGGTTTCCCCACTAGTTACACCTACGACATTGAGATTGTTACAATTCCAGCCAATCTTGGCCTTCCAGCCATTCTGCATGAGTTGACAGTGGAGGGAGGCTGTCTCGGGCTTCCACAGCAACTCAGGCTCCATTGGATGACTACAGAGTGGCTCTGGGTAATGTCCCTGGCGACACAGGAATCAGCCTGTGAGCCCCGCATTGCCTCCAAATGGTGAGATATGATATGCGAGCTGCTGTTCTGATGGTTCGAGGATGATCTATGAGCCAGCACAAACTCCCCACTCTGACCTGAATGTCTGGAGGTGTGGTGCAGGGTGGGTGCTCAGCCAGCTTTCGCAGGAGCCAGAGAAGTATCTGGGTGGTGTACAGCCCTCCTTGCTCTCCCAGGCAGGAGAGCCACAATCTCTCTCAACATAGTAGTCTAGGATGCTGGTAAGTACTCTTGGCATACAGAGGCCAATGCAGTCTTACATCCAAATATTTACAGATGGCGTGTTATTTTCATTCAAAATGAAATTACTTTTATTAAGTCTCAAAGGGGGAAATGGACTATCATAACATTATTCCCTTTACTGAAATGACAAAGAGGAACATGAAACACTTCCATGCACATACACACATACACACACACACACACACACACATATACACACAATACTATTTGGTGATATTTTAGATGCAAAATTATCATAGCTTCTTTTTCTATTTTGTCCTAAAACTGGAAAATGAGAAGATTTCCAAGCATCTGTGAAATGGAGGCTGCTCCTTAGTACCTCAGGAGACAGAGGTGTCCGTTTAAAGCAAAGACAACTGGTTCCCCATAGAAAGAGTCAGGACAGGAGTCCAGACACCCGAGTTCTTTGCTCATTTCCACCGCCATGCATTGTGGGCGGGACACATGGTCTTTCCGGAAGTGACCTTCCTCAGCCCTGGAAAGCATTCCTTGCACACTGGAACCAGCAACCTATGATATGACATTTAAAATCTCGACAGCCAGGCTGCACCCCAGGCCAGTTACACCAGAATCTTTTGGGTAGGACACACCTAAGGAATTTTTTCCCTAGTACTGGGGATTGAATCCAGAGAGCACTTAAGGTACCTCCCAGCCCTGTTTACCTTTTTTTTTGTTTAGTTTTGTTTCTGTTTTTTGGGTGCTGGGGATCAAACCAGGGCCTTGCATTTGCTAGGAAAACGCTCTACCACTGAGCTAAATCCCCAATGATCTTTTTTACTTTTTATTGTGAGACAGGATCTCACTAAGTTGCCCAAGCTGGCTTTGAACTTGTAGTCCTCCTACCTCAGCCTCCCAAATAGTAGCGTAACAAGCATGTGCCACCACAGCCAACTCCACAGTCCTCAGGATTTTAAAAATGTCTCCATACTGGGGCTGGGACAGAGCTCCCGTGGTACCATGGAGCACGCGGTAGAAGTCAGTGGTAGAGCACATGCTTAGTTCAATCCCACACACACATAACCATACATACTATCAAAATCTGCAGTACTCCCAGAAGAAACAATTGTGCAGTATAAGCGCGGAGAAGGAAAAGAAAACAAGACAGGAAACAAATGCTTAGTCTCAAAGATCAGCGGCTTAAGGAAAAGGATGGACTAAAACCTAAAGAGAACCAAAGGAAAGATCCTACCTGCTAAAGGAAAGAGAAGCCCCCCAAAGACCTTCCTGTTTCTTCTTCCAGTAAGGTACACAGCCGGACCCACCTTCCTACTTCCCGACTGACACCAACTGTCTCAACTTGTGGAGTAAAGCCAAACCCTACTTCCTGCAGTCAGGCGTACACCGTGTAATTTTGATTGTCGGTACACCGGCGTATCCCCGTGTAACTGAAACGGAGAAACTAGGGCAGAAGTGTCACGTGGGAGGGAGCGGAAGGGGGGGAAGAAGTATCGCGTGACTCTAATGATGGCCAAGGATACAAGATTTGAAGAATTCTCTTGCACACAAAAGGACCTAAGCAGACGACTGCTTAGTACTGAGAATGACTCAGTGTCACATCACAACTGGCGTTAACCAGAAACTTAACGAATCAGGAAGATCCCTTGAGCTCCTTTCATGTACTTTTACAAACATAGGTAGGACCTCGAACAGACCCCGGATGATTAGTGGAGCCCCTCAGTTCTGATTCTTGTAGAACAAAGTTCCTCTTGCCTTCCTTTGAGCAGCTTTCTGTATTGCCAGTTCATTCATTAAACATGCTATATAGCATGCCTTACTATTCTTTTCCCCCATTTGTGCTGTTGCAGTCTGAGTTGCTTCAAAATACTCACACTTTTGATGCTAGTTCTTGTTTGTTTGTTTGTTTGTTTTGTTTTTGTAAGACAGGGACGTGGCTTAATTTCCCATATTGGGCTCGAACTTGTGCTCCTGCCTTAGAATCCTGCAGAGTAGCTGGGGTAACAGGCGTAGGCCACCCTGGCCAGCTATTGATACTGTTTAAAAAATGGTATTTTGTCTCACTTAAATTTTGTTACATCTTTTTATAAACCAGATGCTCTTGTGGTTGCGCATATTTTTTAAATAATTCCCCAATACTTTCCAATACTAAGTCAAAGTTGAGAACCATTGACTTGGAGGAACGAGGCATGGAAAAATCTTTAAAGTTGCCATTCCTGTCTAAAAATTATACAACCTACTACTCCCAAAAGTTACATTTCTTCAATAATATTGATCACATCCACTACTCTATTTTACACTAGAAACACCAAGAGGAGTTCAGCATTTTAGGTAATGTGGGAGAGGGGGAAATGGCTCACATAAGTGTAGACAACTTTCAATCTTTTCTTTCTTTTTTTTTTCCAGTGCTGGGGATCAAACTCAGGCCACATCCACACCCCAGCATGCAGTCTTAACTCAGTGGAATAAATGGAGTGATCACTTCTCACAGGAAAGGAAAGAGACTCAGAGAATAACTTGGGCCAAGTCTTCATGGATGATTTGGCACTTAGTAAAAGTAAGGCAGTAGTGAGGGGTACAGAAAGGACATCACCAGTTGTCTGACACCCTGGTGTATAACGCTTACACATAAAGTTGCTGATGTAATTAAATTGGGAACCTCCACTTTTGTAACACCTGTGAACCACTTTCCTGAAAAGCCTTTGCTTAGTGAAGAACGAAATGGCTCCAAGGTAGTGTGATGGATAGTACAATGAACAAGTGCTGCCGTTCATGAGTTGCTACTACAGGCCGGCACTGTGCTGAGCACCTGATATTCACAAGGTCCGTGATTTTCTGACCGCACAAGCAAGCTGCCTTGGAATATTCAAGGGCCATTATGTGGCAAATGACCTGGATTTTTTTTCTGTGTGGTCCTGTATTAGAACTAGGGTCAATGAGCCATAGAAAGGCAGATTGCAATTTGGAATTTTAGAAAAAAGCTAGCAAAATGACTAGACAAAGATGGTTTGAATCACTTCTGGCCAAAATAAGTCTCTTTTTTCTTAAAAATCTTTATGCTTTCCTTTGCAATAAACAGATTAGACCCCAGAACCTCACAAAACTCCAAGGCCAATGCAGGACTTGAGGCTACCCAGCAGGTATGGCCAACCCAAGGTCTGTAGTCCCTTCTTTCAGTCATGGAGCAAGACTGACCCCAGAATGCTGGTTCCAGCTGGCGGATCCTTGCCTGGGTGAGTTCTTGTCCCCTGCCATCCATCTATGAAGTCTACCAATCCATTTGCATTTTACTGAGCCCCTTGCTTTGACAGATGGCTTTAACTTCAAATTACAGATAATTTTCTCTCTGGGTACTTTCTCAGTCCCCAATTTATACTTAACATTTTAGATAATAGTCTGCTATTCATCATCTTAAGTCACTTACAGATTTAAACTTACAGTGTATGTTTGTGCATCTTTGTGTAAACACATGTGTGTTCTAACACAAATAACCTCCTGCTTTGTTGTTTTCATACACACCCCCTAAGCTGGAGGACAGTAGAAAGGGCAAGCCTCCAAAATGCTCCAGATGCCCCCTTTTTCTATCACCATTAGACCTTGTTCAAAGGACTCCATACCACCAAACGTGTAGAAATGTTGAAGGTCCTCCAAGTATCAGGTGGGTAGTTTGAATCAGGTGAACTGTAATTGCTCTCCCAAATCTAAGAATCTGTGGCTCTCTGATAATTAGCTTGGATTGAAATCAGCCTTGAAATGGGCCTATTTCCCATACCTGTCTTTTAGTAACAAGTTATAAATAATCATCCTGGTTGGCCCGCTGTGTTAGTCAGCTCCCCATTGTGGCGAGATAATGAACTTATGGGAGGAAAAAATGTATTTTGGCTTATGATTTCAGAGGTTTCAGTCCATGGTTGGTAATGGTCAGTTGGCTTCATCACTTTTAGGTCTGTTGTGAGGCAGAAACATCAGGATTGAAGGGCCTGCAGAGGAAAGCTGCTTCCCTCCTATTGGCCAGAAGCAGAGAAAGCGGGAGCCAGAAAGGAAGAGGCCGAGGGCCAGATATAGTCCTTAAGGGCACCTACTTCCATGACATACTGCCTTCAACTAGACCCACCTCCTAATTTTCCATCACCTCCCAATAATGGCATCAAACTATGACTCCGTCTATAGATTAATCTGCTGATGAAGTTAGAATCTTCATGATTCAATTACATCCCCAAATCCCACCTCAGGAACACTGCTACAGCCTTGAAAGCTCACGGCCCTGAGTTCAATCCCCAGCACCAAAAAAAAAAAAGAACAGTGCTACATCGAAGGCCAAGTCTTCAAGCATCACATCTGAGAGGATGTTTCAGACAAACACTGTTATGGTTTGTGTCTAGATATCTCCCTAAAGTCTCAAAGCCTCATGTGGTCATAGTGGGCTTTTTCAGAGGTGGCTGAATCCAGAGTGTGTGGTGCTGGAATTAAGGGTGTGTGATTACTAAATCAGTCCACTGATTGGTTTGGTACCGTCCTAATCCCAGCAGCCTGGATAAAATATAAGGGACAAAAAGAGGCTTGTCTACCCCTCTTGCTTACCTTGCTGTCTTCTGCCTGTCTGCCACACCACCCTGCCTTGGAGCCGGCCGATTCTGGACTGAAACATCTACAGACTGTGAGCTAAATAAATCTTTCCTCCCTTAACTTTGGGTGTCTGGTATTTCGTCTCCTCACAATGAGAGAAAAGTAACTAAGACACAAACCACAACACCTGCTGAGATCACAGAGGAGGAGAGAATGTCAAAATTAGACCCCAAACGAAGTCACTGATTGACTGATCGATTGCAGCCTCGATATGAAAATGAATTCGACTTGGTGCTGCACTCAGAAAGTTCACTGCCCAGTAGAGGAGTGGAGACATGCTTAATCTTTTTTTTAAAAAACATGGCTAGCGAAATGACAGAAGAAAGTGTGTTCAGGGTACCATGGGACCCGGAGAAGTGACTCCTAGCCTATCCGGGCTAGATGCAGAATGCAGGATTTGACAGTTGTGCAGAGGAAGTGATTACTTTCATGGCTCTTAAAATAATAGAATTTACACACACAGGGTGATATAAGCATTCTGGGTAATGTTATATACAGAGAGGAAAATTCCACTTGTGGACAGAGATATCAAGGCCAGCGTAGCTACATATATTTTTGTTAAAATCTACTTAATGTAGGGCTGGAGATGAGGTTCAGCATAGAGCACTTGCCTGGCATGCATGAGAGCCTGGGTTAAATACCCAGCACCAAAATATAAATCTCTCAAAGGATATGTGTCTTCGTTTCCCTTGAATAAATATCTAGAAGTGAGATGTCAGGTCATAGGAAAGGTACATTTTAACATTATATTCCTTTTTTTGTGTGTGTGCTGGGGATCGAACTCAGGGCCTTGCACTTGCTCTGCAAGCTCTCTACCACTTCAGCTAAATCACCAGCTCCAATTTTAACATTATAAAGTCTTCCAAGGTAGTATATTATTTTCTATGCACATCAGTGTATGAGATTTGCAACAGCTTCGTATCTTTGCCAACATTAAGTGTTGTCAAGCCTTTTCGTTTAGCCTCATGAAAAGTCAAACAAAAACAATCCAATTTTTTAGTGTCTGCTAACATTGAAACATTCTATTATGATGGAGAATTTCACATATTTACTAATGAATCAAATGAACCCATCACACAGCTGTGTTAATTATCAACTCATACTAATCTGGTTTTATCTCTATATGCATCTATCTTTCCCTCTCATGTTATTATGATGAAACTCATATCATTTCATCAATAACTATTTTACTATGTATCCCTCAAATACAAGGTCACTTTTAAAATCTAACTGAAATGCTTTTACAGTTATATAAATAGCAATGCCTTAATGCCATCACACATTCAGTCAATATGCAAATTTCCAGTAATCTCAAAAATATAATATATTTTTTGCAGTTTGCCTGCTCAAGTCATGATGCGACTGAGTATATATATTACAGTCCTTTGATTTATCTTGTATCTTTTAATTCAAAGGTCCCCCTTCCTCTTTTATTCTCTGCAATGTTTTTGTTAAAGAATCTGATCATCCCTAAAGTTTCCCACAGATTGGATTTTGTTAATAAATTATTTTTTGTTAATAAATTATTAAAACATTCCTCTATGCTCTGTATTTTTCATAAATTGGATCTACGACTTTAATTATATTCAAATTTGAACTGTTTGGTAAAACAATCTGCTACTTATTGTCATGCTGTTCTGTCAAGGGGCAGACAGCGTCTGCTGTCTCTTTTTTAGACTGGTATTGCTGATGCTTAGTGCCTAGATCATTCCTTCTTCTGGGTTTGCAAATTGCCAATTATTCGCTTACATGTCAGTTACTTCTTCTCTAAAGAGAAACTTCATCTACTAGCTGATTACCCTCAAAGTGTAGTTCACGTAAAGAAAGCAGAACAACAAAAGAAATAATCGAAGGAATGAAAAGGCAAACTACGCAATGGGATAAAATATTTGTAAACTACATACCAAATGAGGTTAATTTCCAAAATATGAGTAAGACACAGGCACTGTGATAGTGATTGGCAACAGAACCAAAAAAAGCCCTCAGTTTTAAAATGGACAAGAGACTTGAACAAACACCTGCTAAAGAAGAGATGTGACCAGCACTCAGAAGGCTGAGGCAGGAGAATCACGGTGAGTACAGTGCCAGCCTGGACTACATAGTGAGTTCAAGGCCAGCCTGAACTACATTGCGAGACCCTGTCTCAAAAACACAAAAACAAAAACAACAAAAAAAGAAGAGATGTGAGTGACCAACAGATATTTGAAAAGGTGCTCAACATCATTAATTATCAGAAAAATGTAGATCACTATAGTAAGATATAATCTCATACCTGTTTTGTGGCTGTTATTAAAAAAAGAAAGAAAGAAAAGGTCCAGTGCAGTGACATGCAGTGGTAATCCCAGCCACTCAGAAGGCTGAGGCAGGAGAATGGCAAGTTCAAGGCTAGGCTGGGAAACTTAGTAAGATCTTGTCTCAGCATAAAAAATAAAAAAGTCTAGGGATATAGCTTAGTGATAGAGACCCCTGGGTTCAATCCCAAGGAAGGAAGGGATTGGAAAGGAAGAAGGAAGGAAAGAAAAGGAAAGAAAGAAAGAAGAAAGGAAGGAAGGAAGGAAGGAAGGAAGGAAGGAAGGAAGGAAAAGAAGGAAAGGGAAAGGAAGGAAGAATAAAAGTGTCAATGAGGTTGTAGAGATATTGGAACACTTGTACACTGTTGGAAGGAATATAAAATAGTTTAGCAGCTACAGAAAGCATTATGGAAGTTCATCAAAAGAACAAAAATAGCACAGCTATGTGATACAGCACCATCACTAACAAAATTGTTTGCAAACAAAAGCATTCATACACCAAGGTACCACTGTAATGGTTGCCAGGGAATTGAAGCTGAGAGAATGGTGAGTATAAAGTTTCTATGAGCCAGGCATGGTAGTGCATGACTGTAATCCCAGCACTTGGGAGGCCGAGGCAGGAGGATCACTGTGAGTTCGAGGCCAGCCTGAGCTACATAATGAGTTCAAGACCAGCCTGAACTATATAGCAAGATCCTGTCTTTAAAAAAAAAAAAGTTTCAATGAAAAGTTTCAATGAGTATAATGTTTCGGTTATGCAGATGAATAAGTTCAAGAGATTTGCTAAGCAATATAGTATCTACACCTAGCAGTATGGTATGTGTGCTTCAAAATTTGCCAGAGGGTGGTTTAGTGATAGAACACTTGCCTCGTATGTGAAGGCCCTGAGCTCTATCTCTTGTAACTGAAAAAAAAAAATTTAATTGTTTAGTGGCTAAATCTCATGTAAGTTTTCTTACCATAGATGTTTGCACATGTCCAAATTCACTAAGTTGTACACATTAAATATGTGCAATTATCTGTATATTAATTATACCACAGCAAAGCTAGTTTTTGTGGCGTTTTTTGGGTTTGTTTTGTTTTGTTTTGTTTTTGTGGTACTAGGGATTAAAGCCAGGGCTTTCACACTGGGCTACATCCCAGGCCTTTTTTATTTTTTATTTTGAAACAAGATCTTGTTAAGTCACTAAGTTGCCAGGCTGGGCTCAAACTTCTACTCTCCTACCTCAGCCTCCCAGAGTGCTGGGATTACAGGCCTGCACTACCATGTCCAGCTGGTAAAACTGTGTTTTAAAAGGCTGAATAAATTCTTAATTCTTTCCTTTAACATACCAGTTTGTAAAATAATGAGTTCTTTAACATTCTACAATTGTGATAAATTAGTTTAGGGCTCTTTCTATATCATTAAGATAAACTCATGTATTTAAACACATTTAGGGCTGGGAATTTAGCTCAGTGGTTAAAGTGCTTGCCTTCCAAGTACAAGGACCCGAGTTCGATCCCCAGCACCAAAAAAATAAATAAATAAAAAATAAACTCATTTAGTGTTTCAATCGTTACAGTTATTATCATTCTTAATGATAATTTTTTTCTGCCAACAGAAAAGTCCTTTGTCCGCTGACAGATAGCTTTGAAA
>PVJO010022202.1:0-28497 GCA_004026905.1 Hystrix cristata | reverse complement strand
CTTATTAGTACACATCGAATTGTTTCTCTGATATGAGAAACCATAAGTGTAAATAAGGACAAAGGGGTAGAATAGATATTTTGTTTAAAAAAGAAAAAAGAGAGATAGTATTCAAAAGAGAGAACTAGATAGGGAAAAGGGGGATAAAGAAGAAGGTTAAAAGAAAAATAAGATGAAAGGGGAAAAAATGGTAAAGTGTAGTTACACTTGTTGCAAATAGGGAGGGGTGGGTGAATGGAAGGGAGGGGAGGGGAAGGGGGAAAGAGGGGGGAAAACCAAGATGTGTCATGTACAGGTACAAAAACTACATGATCAGGCTATTTTATATAATTGCCTACTTCAGAATAAGTACATGCTTCCCTCCCTTTCTCTTTTATGTTGGTCTGTTAGAGATAGACCTAATTCTGTTTAGTTCTAAAGTTCAAATTGGACCAACATTAATACATCGCTTTAAAAAAGTAATGTTCATTTGAGGAAACAGGTAACCAATGTGAAGAGTGATTATACAATAAATGTATTATGCAAATTCTAGTGAACGTTTTATGCACATTGGATAAAGAATCAAATTAAAGTCTCATAACCCTTGAAAAATTAAAGTTAGCAAGTACAGAGGTTGATTTGCCCTTGAACACAAAAACTGCTAAGGGCAGACATTCCCGCCATCATTTCCACAAAACTGAACCATTTCTGAAGGTTTCAGATTAAAATAAGAAATCCCCCAGGAGTCATAAAGATCAGCTATTTTTACAGGAATAATTTGGAGTTGCAATTTTAAAGTGTTATGAGTTGGAAGGAATTGGTGAATTTTGAAAAGCTAATATTCCAGGTAATCAGCCAGTTGAGAACAGCCAAAATTGCATAGGAAGAAGGTATGCAGAAAGGGGGGAAACAGTTTCTTCAGGATAAGCTCAGGAGGGCTGATTTACAGAACTTTCCCCGTAATAACCTGAGTGAGAATGGCACTTCTGCAATAGACCACTATGCTCCTTCGATTTCCCTTCACTTGATGCAATAATGGGACATAATCATCTCCATCCTATTACACTGTCGTGTCCACCTCTTTGCAACTTGCCAACACTGATTCCACCTCTAGATACCTTTCTGAGAGATAATAGACCACTAAGGAGGATAGTGCAGAGGGTCTGCACGGCATTTAGCTATTGAAGAACAGTGAAACTGTCACAAGGATCTCATGAAATCAATAAGCACGCATGGGCACAAAGAACGTAGGTTGGAAACGTCATTCTGCCCCCAATTCTTACACATCAAAATAGGATGTGGGCTCCAGCACCAAGAACAGTCCACTCATTTATCAATCCCTGGAAGTCAATTCCTTTTCCTGTTTCATCCTTTTTTGGAAACCAAGCAGGATGTAAATATAAAAATATTCTTATTGATTTAACAAATGCTCAGTGATATCCTTATAAGCATTAAGAGCCAGATGCTGTGGCAGGGGGAACAGAAAAATCAGATCAGCATCGTCCCCTGAAATGACATAGACGTCCGATGGAGGAGCAGTTGCTTCCACACATGGCACTCACTAAAGGCACTTGGCATCATGATTGTCACCAAAACCTACAGCGCATGGTGGGAAGCTTATTTCTGACTGTGGTAGAGATAATGGAAAAGATGAATTTGAGATTCAAAATTTCCTTTTATTTTCTTCTCTTATTCTGTAACCTTTTCATCAACTTCACTGAAGCAGAGGATTTTAGGAACGTGAGATACAGTCCGGGGCAGAAAACCTTGTTTGACTGTAATTGTTCAGGGCTTCTTAATTTTCACCCCAGATCTCATGCTGCTCTCCTCTTCCCTTCTACACTCTGGCCACATCACCTTGAGGCCCCCACAGAGGCTGCTGTCTCCCAGACTCCACAGAAGTTGAATTCTTCTACCACCAGCCTCCATCACCACATGCTGTGAGAGTCTTCCCGTGCATGGGTGCAATACGTGCATCATTTTCTTTGTTCATATTATTATGTGTTATCCTTACAGACTAAAGTACCGAGGTGAGAGAGAACAGGAGGGATTTTGCTCATTACTGTATTGCTAAGGATCACTATGCTTTCTGGCTCGTATTTACCACAGAGAACATTGAGTGTACTGACTGACTGACTGAATGAATGAATGAATGACAAGCACCCCTGCTTTTATCTGGCCACACATGTAACTTCAGCCATTATAACTCATACAACTCTCCCGGACAAACTGCCGCTCAGCTGTCTTCTAAAATGCCCTTCTGCTATAATATAATTTAAGGAGCGAAGCACCATTTTGTAAATTTGCAACATCTACTCTAAAATCATGACGTTCGCTTGATCTGTTTATGCACTTTGGACACAATAGGGCAAAATGTTTAACTTCACAAGAAACATGGAAGATGCTGGATGGAAAAGTCACCCTGATTAAAAAGATAGTACAATCACAAGCTACATAATAATATTTTGGTCACTGCCTGCCTGTAGACTCCTGGACCCATGACTCTTTTAATAGTCCCGTTGTGCAGTAGTCGACACCATCAAGGGTCCTGTAAGTACTCTGCAATGTTCACACAGCATGGTATCATCTCAGGATGCATTTCCCAGAACATGTCTCTCAGAACGAATTCCTGATGCATCAATGAGATTATGATTATAATAAGGGAGGACTCTTTTTTCTAAATATGTCAAATGTGCACTGAATACAAGATGCCAAGTGCTCTGATGTTATTGTTTCAGCTTTCTTTGAGCAACTGGAATTTTTGCCACAATGTGGCTTTCAGGGATCTTTTCATTTGTTGATATAAAGGACTCTGGGTCCAAGACCTGCTTGTTGCTTTCCTAGTGTATTTTGGTTTAATAAAAGGACCCAGTAATGGTATTTTTCAGGAAAAATGAAGAAAATAAGTGAGTGGATAGCCAATCCCCAAAAGAGAAGAAATTCCATGATCTCAAATCAGTGCTGTTTAGAGAACTCCAGAACTCCACAGTGCAACAGGATAATTGCAAAGGTAGTGAAATCATTGTTTTCAAGACCTGTCCTTAGCTTCAGGACCTTGGAAATATTTTCAAACACACAAAACTCACATATTAGAACAGTCAGAGATGCTCTTCTTTCTAAGATATTTATACCACATTAATAACTCATTCCCTGCAAGTTCCTGAAAGTTCTTTCCACACTATACAGGAAGGTCTTTAAACTTTACAACAAACAATACATAGAAGACAAATAAAAGTTTTGGAACACAATTTGGTTTTCTTCTCATATGCTGCTAAGGGGAGAATATATTTCCTTCTTGTTCATTTTATCTCTGTTTCTCTGTTGATGAACAGGAAGCCTGGAATTCCCTCTGGGCATGAATGACACATGGTAACAACAAAAACAACAACAAAGATCTGCCTAAGAAAGCTTGCTTTCTGTCCTTAGGAAGAAGGAAAGGATGAAAAAAAATAGGACTAAAGGAAACTCCTGATGCCTAAAGCATCCTCTTCTAGGAAACAAAGCAGCAAGCGTTCCCATAACATCAGACATGTTGAGATTGATTTTTTTTAAAGATACTCTTTTCTTGGAAATGATAGAATTGACTTGTACGTGGCGTCAAGCTATGGCATTTGAGAAGCTGACTGCCTAAACTGAGCCTACGTCAGGATGAATTCCCCCTGACACAGAGAGGTCAGCTGGAGAGTGGCATCCTGGGTCTTCCCCGCCAATGTTCCCCAGAGGCATTACCCTCCTAATTTGAAGTAAAGAGAAAGTTCTATTATCCAAGATACACTTATCAAAATTTACACAGCAATGAAAACAAAAGCTATACACACTGTCCTGGGCACTGGACTAATTTTCTTCATAGTTTATCTCACTTAAGCCTCACAACACTTTATAAGTATTATTGTTCCCATTTTGCACATACGACAACCAAGTCACAGAGAGTTAACATTTTCCTATTATAAAAAAGATGAATTGCTTAAGCAATGTGAAATTATACAGCTGGGTTGCTATGTGATACATATTTTTCAAATGATTTAACTATAAATTTAACAACATGTTTTAAAATCCCACTTTAATTATAATCTTTTGTATCGGGTAAACAAGTACTTTAAAAATTATCTGTTGGATCCAGGTATCTAGAAGAGCAACTGGTTCAGTGTAAGCCTTCAGTAAGTACTGAGTCAATGAGTTCGAATATGATATTAAAATATCCTGTTATCGCATAATTTGTATTATGGCTCCTTCCTTTGGTAGGTCCAAAGCTGTAAGAATTTCCATACTTACACATCCTGGTTGAATCATTATGATGTCCTCACTACCTACAGAACTATCTGGAATGTGGCATCACGCAAAAATATGGGCTAAGAACATGAACTAACACAATGAGATTGGTTACTGGTCATCTAGGGTAATTGGCAATGGCATAAAGCAAGAGCTAAGAGTACTAGAATTGTGTTTTACCAATTAATAGGAATATTTCCTCTTCTACATTCTTCAAAGTAGTAGAAATAGTCATGGCTCAGATGCACGTAATAACTGCATTGTTTCTAGTATATCTGTAAATTCCTTGCCTGGAAGGACATTGAGAATGGGACAGAAGAGAGATTATGAACAGGAAATGGCAATCTTCTGCAAGGACCTCCTTTTCTGGCAGTTTATTTGATTATCACTTCACAGGAGACCTGGTCTTGCCCTCTCTCCCAGATCAAAGAGTGAAATCAACATCCCTATAAAGCTTTACTCTTGATTTAACTTTCCCTCCACCATTTCTTCCTCCTCCTCCTCCTCCTCCTTTTCTGTCTCTTCCTCCTTCTTTTCTGTCTCCACCTCCTCCTCCTCTCTTCTTCTCTCTCTTCCTCAGCCTCTTGCCTTCTCTCTTTCTCACTCTCCCTCTCTCTTCCTATTCCAGAATTTTCTTCCAGTTATGTCTCCATTTTTCAGTCCTTTAAAGCAACATTTTTAAGATCAAAATACAAAAGAAACTGTTTAGGTGGGTTGTTGATATTGTAGGATTGACTTCCCATGAAGGAATCAAATTTTTAACACGAAATGATTTGGGTTGAAGATGACTCATTTGGTGTTTTGTTCAAAGGCTGTCTATACTTATGATGGACAAGCACGGGGTAGAGGAGTAAGGAACTAGGCTGGAATTTGTGAAGAAAGAAAAACCTTGGAGAAGTGGGACGAGAGGTAATAGCACACGCTTGCAGGCAATTACCAACTCAAGGTGGATCCTCAAAAATTCTCACGGTACTTTGGAATTCTGCACTCAAGCAACCTCCCACTAAAAAAATGAAGGGTATATTAAAGAGAAATTATTAAGGCAAGAGGTTGAGGGAGCTTCTAGAACATCCCTCAGGCATGCTCGATCATCATTGGCACAGGTGATGGTGTAATCAACACCATTTCTTTTTTCTTGGAGTAGAGCTGAACTAATAAAGATACGCTTTCTTCAGCCTGCACTGTTTTAATTTTTTTAAATTTGTTCAATTCATTGCAGCATATTTTCAAATTTGAAAAATTTCAGACAAGAATAATATTTTCAGCTTCCCTTTAACAACCAGAAGATTTAGCAGCAGTTAAAATTATTGACTGGCACTAATTTCACAACTGAAAGTAGGAAAAGGGTCATCTGCTTCTCGTCTCTTCATGACCTCACACACGATTCGCAGTGCCGTCCAACCACATTCACTTCCATGTCTTGCCTGGAACATTCCTGACTAGTGAAAAAGAACACAAATCACCAAAAAGCTGGATTTAGAAGGGGGAGTTCCTGGAGATTGAACCTAGGGAACTGTTAGTTATATCCGTAGTCCTTTTAAAATTTCTTTTATTCCGAGACAGGGACTTGTTCAAGTCGCCAGTCATGCCTAGAACTTGTGATTCTCCTGCCTCAGCCTCCTGGGTAGCTGGGATTACAAGAATGCAGCACCACACTCAAAGCTGGATTTCTTATAACCTAAGGCCAAGAAGCTCTGAAAATTGAGAATAATAGAAAGCCGCAGTTCAATAACTGAATGACATTCAGGAAGACCACTGACGACAGGGCTTCTCTCTGACGTCAGTTAACACTACATGATCTTTCTCAGGCAATGCATCCTGCATTTTATGAGTATGTATTGGTGGGTGTCAGCCCAATTCTTGCCCAACTATATATCCATATTACAGAAATAAGTAGAGAACTCTGCTTAAAGCATTTAAACTCGGGGTAGAAGTTTTGGTGTCAAATACGATTACTAGCCTCTCTTTTCCTCCATCTCCTGTTTGTTAGCTTGGGAATGACTGCATTTCATGTAATTCACGCGGTCGTTAAAGGTTAAGTGAGATAATATATGCAGTATGGTTTGCACAAGTGCTTCTCGAAGGCCCACATATTGAAGGCTGGTCCACAGCCTGTTGAACTATCAGGAGGTGACGGAGTTGGGACCTAATCTGAGGTCTCGAGTCACTGAAAGTATGCAGAGATCAGAAGTCCAGCTCCTTCTGGTCTCTTTTTCGTGACCCAGGCTTGGGCAAATGGCTCTGCCACGTGCTCCCACCACAACACACTGTCTCACCGCAGACTCCGAGGAACACAGCAGATCAGATGGACTCAGCTTTCTGCAACTGTGAACCAAATAAACCTTCGTCTTGTTAAGTAGTTTATCTCAGATTTTTACATTACAGTAACAGAAAGCCGATTAACAAAATGTATAAATAATTTAAAATAGTGCCCGGCACATTGTTAAGCACCATACCTGTAAAGTATAATCAATTTTATTGTTTTCTTTCTTTTTAATCTTTAAAATTTTTTTATGTTTTTATTTTTTACCAAGAACATGTATTGGTACATTGTAGATATACATAATAATCACATTCATCATAGTTAATTTGTACCTGTACATGATATATCTTGGTTCCCCCTTACACGCTCCCTCCCCTCCTTATTTACAATAGCTTTATTTCCATTTTTCCATTGTTTTCTATAAGTAAAGCTCTCAAGCTTTTTATTTATTTATTTATTTATTTTGGGTGCTGGGATCGAACTCAGGGTCTTGTGCTTGCTAGGCAAGCAATCTAACCACTGAGCTAAATCCTCAGCCCCTCAAGCTATTTTTGATTTTAAAAACATATTTTAAATTATGCTATCAGTCACAAAAAGCTGTGGCCCTACAGGTGAGTCAGAGAGCTTCTGTGTTGCCTCAAAGATATGAGGACCAGTATTTGAGAATAATGAATAGACAGCCACGGTTAACTCAACTTATTCTTTTATACTTCACTAAATAATTTTGATACTCACTTTAAATTTAACTGGGCTTCCTTTCATTATATTTGCTAAAGAAAGCTAATAATATCATAAAGGAGTCTTATTTCTTTAAATATGGCATTCCATATTAAAATATTTCACTTTCATCATCTCATCAAAGCAGACGTATATATACTCACTAAAATACTGAAAAACATAGATAAAAAAATGACTTTTGGCATTGCCAAATTCTTCTTTTTTTCCAAACATCCTTTGATTTTATTATGTGTTTTGGAATAACCTTTTATGGGGTACTGGCTGTATGTGCTGTATATGCTGTTTGTCTGAGGAAAGCATTTTGTAATCTCACATGAAAAGAATAATTAGTTTAAATGTTATTTGTGATTTTTCTCTAATTTCAGAGGCTTTTGTTTCTTCTTGTTATCTTTGGTGATGTGTATGTATGTGCTGGGGAACGTGATGTTTGCATATGCAGGCATTCCACATATTTTTGTTGCTAAGTTGCCAAGTATTTCCAAACATTTTTTCATACTTTTTGATAAGTCATATAGTTGCAAAATATGAAGGGACCATAAGAAATCCCATGTTCCCATGTAGTAATTGAATGGAATGTAACCGTTACAGTGGGAAAAAAAGATTGTTTGTTGGAGAAAATAATTAATTATAAAATTCCAGATGGGTTCTTATATTTGGCACACAGTATTTGTTTGGAAATACGTTGTCATCAACTTTCAGAAAGCAGGAAACTCCATCTGGTATTTGTACTTTCTGTGAGGGGATAGTTGGGTTTTCCTATTGTCATTTTCACCCATATTGGACAAAATTATCACTCTTTATTAAACTTAAATAATCATTACCAAGATACACAACCATCTATGAAAGTGATATGAAATTGTTTAAAGGCTAGGAAAAGTCAAGAAGTAATGAACTAATACTAAACGGAGATTGGAGTATATTAACTAAAATAACCTGCATCTCCCCAAATTCTTCACAGCCGGCAGGCACTTTATAAAGTTTGTTGACCTGTAATCCCAGCACTCGGGAGGCAGAGGCAGAAGGATCACTGCAAGTTTGAGGCTAGCCTGGGCTATATATTAAGCTCAGGGTCTGCCTGAACTACATAGTGAGACCCCGTCTCAAACAACAAAACAAAAATAAGTTTGTTGAGTACTTCATGGAAGGGGAAATACAAATACATACAAATAAAAATGTTACTAGATTTTGAATGGAAAATCTTGGTATAGGTTCAAAACCAGAAAAATATTAATGAATGATTATTAAACATTTAGCCCACTGGCTAAATGGCTAAATGTTCATTGATTTGTTGATTCATTCATGCATTTATTCATTCAAAAAATACCAAAAGGTGGCTACTTTCACTATATGGACTAACTTTTCTGCAGAATATTAATAAATGTTCTCCATGGTTCTATGGACAAGTAAGTTTGGAAAATGCTATAAAAAGCAACAGTAATTTTTTTTAACATTAAGACCTTTCTGAAGCTTTAAAATACTAACTTGCAGAGTCTATTTTTAATGACAGAAAAACTAGGCGATGGCTATTTTCATGGTATGATAACAGAAGCAACAGCCGAATGTACTAAACGGCACAGCCTGAAAGGGGCTCTGCCTCTTAGGAGCATTGGGACGCGGGCTTGGGAGGCTTTTCCTTCTTCTTTCTCATTATAAAATTAATGCATGGTCATTTAGAAAATACAGAAATGAATAAAGATGAAAACAAGAATGAAGTACAAGGACATTCTCTAGAGAAAATCACTATCAACAATTTCTTTTTTAATTTCCTGATATATTTTATGTCCATGCTCCCTTTTTAACTGTCTCTCTTCATAGAGACGTGATATGTAAAGAACACGACATGGGGAGTCTTACATGGTGATTTATCTGTGCGATACTGTCCTACTGTGACCTTCCTACAAAATTAAATAAACTTCAAGAGTATTACTTCTCTTACTACAATTATGTAACCTTTGTGTTGCAGTGGAACAATTTTCCCCACTCCCAAAACTTTTTTTTTTTTATTTCAAATAAAACAATGGCTATCTCTCTTGGTTTCCAAAGCAGCTCCGCCAATACCGCCGAGAACTTCCTGCAAATGCAAACAATTAGGCCCTTTTCTAGATCTCTGAATGAGAAACTTCAAGAGTGCAGCCCGGCTTATTCACAAATGTAAAACTTACACCTTTCATTAAACCTTCATATGTAACCACAGTGGTGAATTACTACTAATTAGACCCATTTTAGGTTCTAAGAGTTTGCACTGCTGTATTTTCAACATTGTGCACAGGGCTAGACCTTTAGCAGGAGTTTAATAATTGTTAAAAAGGTTTCTCTAAATTAGTTTCATCATCCTTTGAAATCTAATGCTGCAAATTAATCTAGTAGAGTCAAATTATCAATTGCTTTATAGTTAATCTATTTTTCTTTCTAGATGCTTATCAGTGGTTTTCATGAATTTAAGAACATTATTACGATATGTGATTGTCTTTTAAATAATTTTTCCTGGATCATGTCCAGTGTCTATAATCTGCTTTTTTAGTTTCCCTCTTTCCTTTCAACCCTCCATATTCAGACAGGTTTCATCAGTTGCATTATTTAGCTACTAACTCTGTGCCAGCTAGTTTTCTTTCTAGAATTGCATAACTCTTAGTTCTTATTACCTTCATTTGTCCTACATATCTAATGACACATTTTCCTGTTGGTCCATGTGCTGTGGTGGGATATATGTGTGAGTTGGAAGGGGTGACTTGAAAGTCCTTTTAACATTGAAATTGTTATTCTGGACTCCTTGTGCACCTCCTTTATCTTGCCGAGAGCTCCCATTTCACCCAGCTTGCTGCCTTGGCCTCACATCCTGTCCTCTTTTCATCTCATCCTGTTGTCCCTTCATCTCAGCTTGTTCTATTTTGTGGCTTTCCTTTCCTGTTTGCCAAAAGCAATGTCTTCTTAAATCAGATTAAAGATGATAAACAGTCTTCTGAATATTCTCTGGTTCCTGTTATAAATAATGTTCAGAGGTCCAGTCTTCCGTTTGTCTTGAGGATGTTTTTCTTCTCATTTTTGCCACTGGTTGTTTTTATGTTACATATATATACATACACACACGCACACACACACACACATATGTATATGTATGTATGTATTTTTTAACCATTTATCCAAAATTAGAAGAAAATAACTCAAACTTGGTGTTAATAGAGTTGGTGAAATTCTTTGGCTCACTATTATTCTATAAATATCTGGCTTAAAATCCCAATCCCATCTGTAAGTGGCTGGATCAGTTGCAGGGTCTAAGAATCACTCTACCGATATCCTGGACAGAGGTTTGCTCTTCTACCCGCTGCTGTGCATCGATCTTCAAATACATCAAAAGCTTCAAATCCCAGTATACTTTCCTGCTTGCTCTCCTTTCTGTCTTCCTATCTGAGCCCCTTAATTGTAGGAACTAGATCACCAGTTACTGGCTTGTTCTCAGCAACTTTGAAATTGCATCTTGGAATTGGACTAACTGTATGAATATAAATATAATGAGGTTGGCGGAGGTAGTCACGAGGCCTTGGCGCCTGCAAAACACAACATCCACAGGCAGCCCAGTTGTCTGATTGCTATGAATCTTCGTTACTGGATCTGTATGTCATTTTAGGTTTGGGGTGAATGTTCTGTTTCGTTGAGTTTATTTCTCTGAGAGTATATTTACACAGCTTAAAAGATTTACTAGCTCAAAAATATATCTCTAAAAGGTGCTGTATAGGAAAGATACTTTAAAGAGTAGCACAGTCTGAAGCATTTCAAAAAGCATACTCCAGGACAAAGAATTATAAGAAAGGTTCATTTTAAGGAAACGATCTCAGGGAAACCTATTCTGGAAGGGCAGAATATACAGAGGAGAAGTAGGGGAGCCAGGATTTGACGTCAGACACAGCACCATGAAGGGCAGCTTCGGCCAACCCTGTCACATATAAGTCACATCTCCATCTTGGGCACTGTCACACCCTGAGCCGAGGAGATAGGCTTTCATATTCAGGCAAGAGGCATTTCCTGGGTGTGAGCCACTGCAGGGGGAAAGAGGGAGAAAACTTCCTGGCATTTTTGGCTGTAAGCATCTACATGGAAAGCAGTTTGAGTAGCTTGAGAAACACACTGGGAAGTAGAGTCAAGGATGCTAACAGTTTTCCCACTCAGTTCTGGAGAAGGAAACACAGAACAGAGAAAAGCAATGTAAAAGAAAATGAGCAGACCACGTGAGTGTCTCTTCTAAGAACCTTGCCTATTAGAGCCCACATTTCTGTCTCTACTCACATAGTCCCCCTCCCCTAAGAGGCATGAAAAAACTAACCACACTACTAGAGAGGTAACGCTTGCCTAATCCCATCAGATGAGTTACATTCATTAACATGTGATGCCGAGACATAAATTTATCATCTCAAAGCAAAAGATATTTTACCTTTTCATAAGCTTATTTTCCAAGTTTATTGTAGCTGACAGACTACTTATGATTGTGGCAGAATAATAAAGTGCATAATTTGGAATATTTAATGTAGCTAATCACTTTCAGCGTGTTTTCAAATTAAAACGTGTTTTCACAAATAGTATATCTCAAATGCAATCTGGTTTTATCTTGTATTTTATCAAGCACTTGATTAAGCTATAATAGGTAATATATAAGAATGAAATGGTATCATTACATTATTTCTGAAAAAGACTTTAAAAATATGTCATGTGCATATATCATTACCCACAATGAATGTATTCATTATGTACCGCTAACATGTACTAATAGGAAAAATCACAAAATCGGCCAAATACTTCAATAAAATATGCCTTCTATTTTTAAAAGTGTGATTTTTGTTTTTTTGTTTGTTTAAGCAGATATTGGTCCATAAACATGAAGCTTCAGTGAAGGAGCAACAGCAACATGGTTTTCAGTGTATGACTGAGAAACAACAAGGTTGAGAACAACCATAGAGGGGAGGGAAGAGGGAAAATATATGCCACCCTAGTAGTGTGAATGTTAACATTCAGAATGGAATCTCGAGGCCCTTGCTATCTCATGGGACTGGGAATGTAAACCTGGCAAACAAACACAGAAGTTTCAGAGTATTCTGATTCCTCCTGATCTCAAGCAACCAGAGTACATGGTTTTCCTAGTGATCCATTCAGGTTTGGATTTTCGGGTCGAGACATTGCTTCTCTGCCTGGAGATAAAAGTGAAGACTTAAATGAAGTGAGTGCATCTTTTGAAGAGAGGGGTTGGGATGAAAGGTCATTTAGAGAGTCTGGATAGTCTCTTTTGTAGATTGTCATCTCATGAAAAACTACAGTGTTCTATTCACATCTCTGAGACATTGGTCTGTAATCACCAAATGTGTACCCTATTCAGAGCAAGCTTGATAATTCAAGGTCAAGGACTGAGGTGAATCCAGTTCTGATTACCCGTCTAGCACCAAGCAGGCTCTCAATACTTGTCTTGTTGAACAAATGAATACATTTAAATGGATATTGATCTTTATCTTAATAGCCCAAGGGCCTAATATCCTGTTAAAGATATTATGAACAGATGAATTCAGAGTGAATGAAGAATTAAAAAAAATGATAGAATAATTTAGTAAAATTTTCTTGAATGAGATTAACATCTTTTTGAGATTCGATTCTCCTATCTCCTTAACCAACACATACTTTATATTAATGCCACCAATCTTTCCTGAAGCGTTAACCTAATCCTATCACTCTTCGGCTGAAAACTATATTTTTATTTATAGAGGAATCCAAACTCTTTAATATGAAGGTCAAGTTACTGGAATGTATGACTCTAAATTATTTTTTCCATCACCTGTCCATCTCTTGAGAGGCACTGAGACCAAATGACTTAGATTTCCCTGTATCTATAACTTCCTTTTGAATCCCATTTTCTTTTGTCCAAAAATTCCCCAAACATCTGTTTTCCTTTTCCAAGTTTTACTCACTCCACAAAGTCTAGCTTAAAATGCTCCTCCTCTATGAAGACTTCCTCTGCAGCACGACAGTAATAGCTGCTGTCCCAGGTCCCCCAAAACACTCTCCATCTTCTATTGTGTGACTACTTATAGCATTCTACCACACTTTCATTCAAAAATTCTTTTGAGGTGCAGAGTGAGTATAATATTATATCTGCCATTTATTTCCCACACATTAGGATTAACTACTATTGTTTACAAATTTGAACTGATTTGCTGAGTTCTGAATTTTACAACTTGCAGTGTGATTTGATAGGGAAAACCTGGAACAAAGCGGGAAGTCAGTTCACCTGCAAATCTTTGCCTCATAGCCTGGTCTCAGGAAACTTGGACTAAGACAGCATTTATAATTGAATCTACTTAAAATCTAGAATGTCAGAAAAATAAGATACAGGAACATTTCTTTGGGAGACATACTTAAGAACTAAGCAACAAGAAAAATATTCTTCCACTTTTTCTAAGAATCTATCGGCAAGGTATTTCACAGATATTAATGTATTTAATGTACATGACGACCCTCTGAGGCAGATAAAATTCACCATCAGTCCTATTTTTCAATGAAAAACCAAGCCTTGGAGCAATAAGTTAACTTACCCATGATTTCACAGCTAGTTCTCGGGAGAGTGAGATTAGGAACTTAGGGGCTTATAACTTTTACCATTTACCATTTCTCTGTAGAGCACAACACTCCAAGACACAAAATGTATGCACAGAACCTATGTATTTTGCACTTTTATTTGGTGTTAAGACTTCTCAGGAATTAACAAAATCCTATAGTTTTGAGGTATTGAGTATTGAGATTATATATATTTTCTTCTCTTTAGTCAATATCCAATAAAAGTCACAAGGAAAGAAAGTTTCAAAGAAAAGCCATCTAGATACCACGACTGCTCCTCAGTTTTTGCTTAGAGATGAAGACTGATGCATTTTATTACCCATCAGCTTTATTCTCGGTGTGCTGTAAAGAGAAACAAAACACTCTTTCTGCACACTTCTGGGATTGCAGGAATCAAACGACCAGAAGACAAGGCCATTTTCAGAGTCATGCTGCAGGGAAGATTCTAAAGTACAAAGATGACTCTCATTAAGGCATACATTTGTTAATCCAGACCCCAAGTGTGGATGAACAGTTCAGACCAGGAGAACGTGGCAATTTAGATCTTACAGCAAACATCGGGAGACTCTGGAACAATAACTACAGCTTCCAAAACGATGAGGAATGTGAAACACTGAAATAACAGTCCTGAGTACCGAAATATATTTTCTTCGTGATGTTCTGAGTTGCTCACCAACTCCAACAAAAGTAAACATTTATTTCACCCCCCCACTCATCATGTGCTGTATTAAGAGTTTGTTTTGTTTTACCTTCAGTTTCCATATTCAGAATTTCATCAATTAACTTGGAATATACTCCCAATTATTATTTGGCATTCAACTCTAGAAGACAAAGTGTCAGGTAGTGTTCCATTTTCTAAATCACTTATGTCCTTGAGCAATTTTTATTTGTGGATACTGCAATCACATCTCATTAAAAGGAACCAACATTAGGGGCAGCAGATCCTGAGTCTGCAGGAATGAGTGGAACTAAAGCTTTCCAACTTTTCCTGGAGCCAAGAGCCTGTGTTTTCAGGCCGAGGTCAGAACATCTGTGATGATCATTCCTTTTAGTTCCTTTAGTTATCTTGAAATACTAAATGTTCCCAGAAAAAGAAATGGATTTGGATGCTTCTTCATATTTAAATTCTCAGGTTACTTGTAAAATTTTTGCCAACCTAAAAAGTGCTTTCATGTTTTCTCAATATCTCTACATTAATAATCTTCTGTTTCCATATAACCAGACATATTTCCTACAACAACACTTCTGCATTACTGAATTTACAGGAAATACACATGAAAATATTAAATATGATTCAACCTTATTATCTTTTTTATCTCTCTAATATCTTCATAGTTTTTAAAGCATCTATCCAAAAATTTTCAGGAACTTCTTTTTTATTTTTAATCTGACAAGATCTATCCTTGTTCTATGGCACGAAGCATAAAACAATTTGAGGATTTACCACCTAACTGTATTACATATTGTCACTGTTTTGACACATTTATCTATAATCTTTTCACCCAAGCTTTCTGATCATCTTCATAAGCTCTCATGTGTTAAACTAAAATTCGGTCACATTTTTAATAGGGTGAAGAAACAGATGATAGCCATCTTGAAAGATCCATATGCCAATCAAAACATGATTGTGGGGCTGGGGCTTTAGCACAGTGATTAGAGTGCCTGCCTCGCAAGCACAAGGCCCTGAGTTCGATCCCCAGCACCAAAACAAAAACAAAGCCAAACAAACAAAAAACATGATTGAAATGACACTAACTTCATCTCTATGCTCTGGCTTTCTTATCTCAGTGATTTTGCCTGCCAGGTATTCCTTGATTTTCCCTTTGGCTGCCCTTTAAGACTTAAATACTATTTCCACCATAGCACTCCAAGGAAAAAGAGACAGACGGTCCCGGCCATAACACTTCGGGGCCTCTTTCTGCCAACTAATCACTCTTCCCCTTACTGACGTGTAAGTATCACAGAGACCATGGTGGTCAACAATTGTCCATGGTCTGTCCTCAATTCCCAATCAGTTCTGCAGTTAAGTTGAGGCCACTGAAATAGTTCTGTCTCAGAGACAATGAACAGAGGTGATGTGTGTTGCTTCCAGAGCAAAACAGAGACAGTGACAATGCTGCCCTCCTTTTCTTCCTTCCCCTGAATGCTGTCATCCTGGAAGGCACTTGCTGAAATGTGCAGCTTACCATATAAAATATACATTTCTCTTTTAAACTGATATTTCACTTAAAGTAGCGAATAATTGTTAGTGCAACCATATCCCAAATATGACACTGAGTATGTTTACATTAAAATCATTACACAGAATTATGCTATTAAACCACAGTGCCCTACAGTATATACTGCTATGTCATTTAGAGTATATGCTAAATAACTTCCACTACATATGGAAAAGTTATTATTGTATTGCACTAATTTTTCCTAAAACATCAAACTTCAAATAAACGTTAAATACTTTAATATAACTTGGTCCAAATATTGCATATAATGTATTTATACTAACATATGTGTCTACATGGCATTTAAATTGAATTGAGTACCTATATTTTGTTTTTTAAATACATGAAACCCTGTGATGTATGACATCTCAGGGTGGAAGGATCCAACCTCTGACTTACCAGAGGGAAGAAAGTATCTGCTGTTCCACATGAGACCTTGGTGTGACAAAGAAATGTTCTGTTAGCCTAATTTTACTGAGATACTGAGATGCTATTCTGCAGTGAATGCGCTATACTGAGTCACAAAGCATGAGTGAAATACAAAGTTGGAAAGAGAGGACAAGATCGGACATTCGAGACCTTTACCTGACAGAATAGATATTTTGATTTTATTCTGGAACAATGCGGAGGTGTGGATGTTGGGGGACAGGACTGGATACCGTAGGTACTGATCGATTTTGTTTGGTTGCTTTTTTTTTTGTTTTGTTTTGTTTTTCTGTCTGCCAAGGAATAACATAACAAGGACAAAGAAAGAATAAGTCATAGGAAAAGTAAGCAGAATGTGATATGGCTATGTGTCAGGGAACTGGTTTGTTGGGCTAGGCAAAGTTAGACACAAGTTTTCTGACATGTTATGGTGTTCGTTTGGAATATCTGTCCAAAGCCTCATGCGCTCAGGGGGTGGGCTGGGGACAGTGATTGGTGATGGGGGCTCAGCTGGCTTGCTGTTAGAAGCCGGGGCTACTTGGAAGACACTGGGGGTGTCACCCGGAAGGATCTCTTCCTCCCCTGTTCCTCCCTTCCCTAGCCGCACCTTGGCCATCATGATGGGGGCAGCTCTTCCTCCACTATGCCCCCTGCCACACCATCTTCTACCTCGGAGCCCACAACTACGGACTGTAACCACTTGCCGAAATAAACGTGTTCTCCTTTAAATCGTGAGTGTTGGATATTTTGTTCCAACTACATGAAAGTAACTAAGATACTACCTGAATTCTTAAGAGCAAAGATTACTTTTTTTTTTCTTGTGACCCTGCACAACTGCTAGGCTTATTACACATTTCATACTTTCCTGTCAACTTGAAATCTTCCTCCTGTTAATGTTTTTAGAATCCGTATATTGCTTTCCTTTGAATTTTCTTTGAGCTCAAAGAGACCAGGAATGGAGGGTGTAAAGCAGTCTTTTGCCCTAACTTTCCTCTGTAAACCAGCAGCCAATACATTCTTTATCCCTGAGCAAAATACAGATTTCATTGTGATTCACCAAGTAAGAACAAATACTGGCAGTGGGAAAGGAAAAACTAGGGATAAAGAAACATTAGGATAATGAACATTAGGATAATGAAAACATTAGGATAAAGAAAATATAAAACGAAGGAAAGGAAGGCAAGTAAGCCACACAGATGATAAAAGTATACATGAGGGAATAGGATGGAGAGAAAACGAATTGGAGACCAAAAGGAGAACTTGGGCCCGTGTACATACGTTAGTGTTTCTGATCATTCACTTTTGACTTTTCATTCAATAGAAAAGAGCTGCTTAAATTTGAAATGATTTTTACTCTTTTTGAACAGTTTTTTTTAAGTATGAGCATTAGGGATGCTATGAAAATGTCAACACATATCAGTCAACATTCAACATCCCAGCATTCTAGAGCTAACATTCTAGAGCTTGGTACACTGTCCCTTCTGCACTGTTACGGACAGGATCACTGGGTAAAGAGAATGCTTGGGAAATTAAGAGGGCTCTTTCTTTGAGAAGTTCTTAGAGAATGGGTAGTTAGATATTGATAACTAGAGGAAGCGCACCTGGATTGAGAAGCTTACAACTCTGATAGTAGATGGATATTTCGGAAACCCATAGACTAGACTTGACAATAAGTTTATAGAGATCTGGTTGGTATAGTGATTTGACACTCTTTTTCTTAGAAAGTTTTCAAAAGGACTGGGGATTTAGCCCAGTGGTTACAGCGCCTGCCTAGCAAGCGCAAGGCCCAGAGTTTGAGCATCAGCACCAAAAACAAAACAAAACAGAACAACAAAAAATGAAGTTTTTATAAACTTTGCAAAAGTTTCTCCCTCTATTCTTCATTAACTTTTTATGGATGGATTTCTTTCCTAAAATAAATTTTAGTCTATAAACCAGCTTACCAAGCAACTATGAATTAAATGTAACTTTACTTCTAGAAAATGTATGTAACCCACTTTCTGATAGAACTTGGACTCAAAGAAATGGCAAGTGGTTTCTTGAAAGTACCAAGTGGTTTTTGGTATTGTTTTTATGTGAAGTTTGTGTAGATTTTTTATGTCTTATAATTACAGCCAGTGAAATCTTTGAATGAAGAGAAAGCTACCTCTGTAATAATGAAAAATTTAGGTATGGACAATACCATCAGTGGTTTTTCAGGTCTGTAATTGTTTTCCTTTGCCAATGGAACTTATAATAATGAGGAGTGATTTGCTTATTTTCTAGTAACTGTTCCAATTCCTTGATGGGAGAAGAACTTTAGAAAAATACAAACCAAAACAGTGCTGAAATTTTACCTTACTCTGGAAAGACTGGCTATCATCAAGAATTCAAAAAATAACAAATGCCGGCCAGGTTATGGAGGAAAAGGATTCCTTTGAAATTATTGGGAATGTAAATTACTACAATCACTATGGAAATCAGTATGGAGAATCCTCAAAAACTAAAAATAAAACTTCCATTTGACTCAATTATACCTCTTCTGAGTATCCTCCCCAAAGCGTTAAAAATATCATATTACAGGAATACACACATACTCGTGTTTATAGTAGCACAATTCCTAATAGCTAAGTCTTGAAAGCAGCCTATAGGCCCATAAACAGATGAATGAATAAATAATGCTACATATACACAATAGAATACTATCCAGCCACAAATAAGAATACATTTCAGTCCTTTGTAGGATAATGGATGCACCTTGAAACCATAACGCTGAGTGGAATAAATCAGACACAGATTGCTAAACATCACAAGGTTTCTCTTATAAAGGAAACCCAAAATATAAATAATTTAAAGTACAAAACAAAGATAGATGATAGGAAACAGTAAGCTACATCTTGTGGAGATGGCAAGGGGATTTGGGGCAGGGGGAACTGAAAGACAGGGAAGGAAAGAAGAAAAAAATTAGGATGTGGTATACACATGTACCAGTTTCCCAAAATGAACCTAACTATTATGCATCACAAACACATACGAATAAAGAGACTAAAAGAGAGACAGAGAGAGACAGAAAGAGAGAGAGTGAGCGAGAGAGAAGCAATTTGCTGTGTACATTGTTTCGTTGAATGGTGTAATGAAAATTGCCACTCATAGTAGCTTGATGAACAGTGTTTTTGAATGGCATTTATAAAGAAGGGCAAATTCTACACAAAATTTAGAAGGTGGAGACTAATCAAGATAAAAGTTAATCAAGGTTTTACATCTAAATCAAGTACAATTTTTTGTTACTCGAAGATATTTTATAAGACTTGTAGGTAGACTTAGTGCCTTTCAGTGTTATGGAATTGCAATCATCAGTGATTTCTGATTCACATAGGAAAAAGATGCCAAAGTCTCCCAGGACACTTTCAATTCCAAGGGCCAAAAAGTCACAGCAAATACACCTGTGCTACCTGGTTCCTAAGCAGAGCACCGCTAAATCCCAGGCGAAGCGCCTCCTGACTAGCACGACAGCACCCTCTCGCAAAGTATCACCGCGGAGACACCAGTCAAACATGAATTCATACTCGGCCAAAAATTTAGTTCATGTTTTTCAAAGAATTTTTTGCCTTCCTGAGTTGGAATAAATTTTCGAGTTTCTTTTGAAGTAAGCATGTCAGACACTTTTGTTTGTATTGGATGCCTGTGGAAATTGTACAGCATGAACTTTCCTGCTGTTTACTGCCTGGGTAGCATCCTTCATATGCACTGAACTCGTCACTCAGTGTCGCACAGTCACTGAAGCTGCGCAGCGAGGCAGTGAAGTGGTAGACTGATCACGTCATGACCTATCTGGGTTCGAATTCTAGCTCTGCCAAGTATTGGCGGAGTATCCTTTAGCTTCCCCGTGCCGCATTCTCTTCTGCAAAGCGAATGATAATGGAAAAAAATCTTTATCATCTAGGACTGTCATGAAGATTAAAGGATCATATACAAACATAGATGTAATCATGCGCCATGTAAACCTTTTTCTATCAACAACAGACCACATCTACAACAGGTCACAAAATCATATGACCTAATGATGTAGCTTAATTTGTGTAGCTACATTCTATGATATTTAGACAATAATGAAATTAGCTAATTTTACATTTCTCTGATTGCTACTAAAGTTTTTTTTTAATTATTATTGTGTTAGTTTATTGTCATTATGTAGTTAGTTCTGGTAGAACTGGTTGTTAGCCATTGGGCAAAATTTTCTTTAGTAAAACCGACATTATAGGATAGACTTGAAATAAAGTAATGAAAGAAGAGTTCATATTAAGAGCGTCATTGTACAAACATTGTGTGAACAGAAAGACTAAAGATGGCTGTAGATTAGGGGCTCAGACAACCTTGCAAGTTTCCTCTACGTTCTCCAAGAACTAACTGGAACCCTAACACTTGGAACAATAACGGACACTCACACTTGTGAAACATTCTCTTCTGTGAAATACCAGAGAACACCCCCATTGGCAGTGACCACAATAGCACAAAGAGAAAAGAGAAAAAGAAGACTTCTTTTTCTTTCTTTTTTCAGACAAGCTGAGAAGCTGCGAGGAACCAGAATTGTAATGTTAAATATAGCACCACTCTTCCTTTATAGGTGAGATAGCACAGCTCTCTTCAAACCAAAGCTGAACTGCCTGTTTCTTTGAGATTTTGAAAGTCTGAATCCTCCTGCTAAAAACTGAATTAGCGGTGTACAAGAGTATTTATAGATGTATGAGATATTTTAAGATTTTATTGAAAGTTATCTGCGTCACCACAATTGGATAATCCCTTTTGTGCTATACACTTTTTCCCCCAAAGTGACATACTTTTGTTGTTTCTTGTTCTGGTTATAATAGGTTATTTGCAAAAACATCATAGATATGAAAATAGAATTACTTTTATACTATACTATAATCTATAATTATCAAATCATATTCATATTATACTTAATATTTTATAGATTATTTTCTAATTAACTATATATCATGATATTATATCACATTATTACATATATATGACATAATTTTAGTGGATACACAGTGACTCATTGTATAAATAAATCATAGTAGGCACATAGTTTATTTCTTATTGAAAATCCTTTAGTTTGCTTCCATTTTGCTAATCTCATAAATGATGTTATAATACATATCCCTCTAGATAATAGCTTTACACATTTGTCAAAAAATTCCCTTAGGGTAAATTACTGGAAGTGAGCTTTCATTTTCAAAAACTAGGGACTTTCTATAAGTCTTTCGGGTAGCTTTTATATGGCTTTCTCAGAGGTCTGTCTCAGATTCACCTGGAAGTACAATTTGGGGTTGGCACAGTACAGACATAGACCAAATCCAGCCTACTGCCTGTCTTTGTAAATTTAAAAAATGATTGAACTATCACCACGCCATTCTTCTACATATTGCCAATGGCTGTTTCTATGTTTCAGTGAAGAGCATTACTGTCAACAGAGAGAGTATGGTGTGCAAACTGAAACATTTACTATCTAACCCTTCACAGACAATGTACCATTTTCTTGTCATAATGATCTACCATAAAACACACACACACACACACACACAGACACATGACACGCACATGTTTATTTTTTTCTAATCTAGGAATACACTCTTCAGTGGAGTTCCTAGTAGTTGAAGTGCACTAGAAATCCTACAAGAAATCATAAAAACTCAGGCTTAGCCTTTTGTATCACAGAAAGACACTGAAATCCAGAGAAAATGACTGAAGAATAATATTACTACTGCTGCAATCAATTTTGGGTCCTTGGACCTTCAGTTTAGTGATCTTTCTGCTATATCCAAATGTTTCTGTACGGAAATGCTCTGAGATGAAAAATAAACAGATGAGGTTTTTGGCTGACATCTTATCTGTTACAAATCCAGATCTATAGGATTTCTCAAAAGAACATTGACCAACTCAGTTTTATCATCAGTGAAATAAAATTGGAAGAATGAAAATGAATTCACTATGGATCCCTATGATTTTATTTTTCCCCAGTTTTCTTCTATTGTCTTTCTTTCTATTACCTTACTCATTCTTTCTGTTAAACTGAACACTTGCAAAAATAAAATTAAATTAGTCCTATACACAGTCTTTACCTTCCTTTTACAGTCTGCTTGCAATATTAGGGGTACAACATAAGAAAGAATTTGATGAATTTTCTCTTCTTTCTGTGTTACAGTACTAATGGCAACTTGGTTGATAATTCTCTTATAAAATTTATATTGCTGTTAAAGTATTCACTCCACAATTGCCATTAAACATCAATGAAATGATGAATAGTTATTTGACACCAATATCCTTCTAACAACTTTATTACCTCAATAGTTACATCCTAATGATCCCAGTAACTGTATATATTTTGATATATAATGATATATATCATTATAATGATATTACTATTTTAAAAAATAGACAAGATTTTTTTAAAAAGCCAAATACTCTACAATTCTTTCAAAATCAGATTACAGAATGCATTTTAAGCAACCCACTGCAACATTTTCTGTGACAAGGTAGAATTTGGGGTCCTTTTATTCATTTTTAAATGTCAATTGCCAAATCGCCTGTGATTCACTTTCTGAATTATTTTTCAGAAAGACAATCTCGACTGCTTAAGGACTAGGGAGAATTATGGATTCAGTTGTACTTTTTTTTTCTCCATATTTACTTCTTCTGGTTTTAATTCCACTTGAGTTCAAAGTATATAAACCTTTACGTGTGAGTTTAACAGGACTGGGATTTAATTTTCTGAGAGTAACACTCAGCCCTGACCTTAACTTAGCAGTCAGGCCTCTTAGAGGACCAGGAGAAATATGGCTTCTGTGGTTTCTTTCCTTGCCCACATGCAGTGGCCTTTGTCCTCGGCCCACTTTCTAGAAACACTCCCTCACTCAACGAGGTGACGCTATGTGAGAGATTCCTTCCAACTGTGAGCAAACGGACGTCTTATTATTATTTCTCTTAAAGTTCAATCATTTAAAAATATTTCTACTGCTTCTGAAAAGTCTTATGGACTATTAAATGTTCCTTTTACCAAAGCTGGGAAACAGTGTTTTACAGATTACTTAAGAGATTCTCTGATCTTTTTACAAAATGCAAGAAAAGAAGCTAGTCTCTGACATAAGTTCCCCTGGGTGATAGTAAAATAAAAAAAAAAAAAAAATCAAACTTCACAGCTGTCAGCTAACCTAGAAACAGCTTAACATTTATTAGAAATAACAGAGTATTTAGCAAGGAGAAAACTGTCACTTCCCTTGTTATTTAAAAATTTGGGATGTTAATTTTTTTATTTTGGGCAAAAAAATACCACTTGCTAAATAAAAGACAGGAGAAAGGCAAAGTTAATGTATTATTATGAAAAGATATCACTTTATATTATATACGTTTTACCTAAAAAAAAAGAAAATTTTTATTTTCTGACCTATCATTAGCCTCTTTTAATAATCATTCACTATTCACTCAACCAATGTTAGAACATGTTCCAGATCCTGCGATACACAGTACCTGAACCAGACTGAAGTGTTTATCCTCACGGAACTTACATATTAGAAGAAAGATACATACACACAAAAAACAACAATAACAACAACAAAACTGATGAAGGAAATAAAATACACGTTTGTTATCATTTTCAAAAAGTGAGACATGGAAAGTTTCAGCTGGCAGGGTTGGGAAGTCTTCGCTGTGAGCAAGTCTTTCAAAGGACCACCTAGAAGAATGAAGAGCAAACATGAACCCACAGAAAGGGCAAAGGTGTGGCAGTAAATGGCCAGAGCAGGTGAGGGGGAGATAAAGAAAGGAAGTCAGAGGACAGGGCCGGATACTTGACAGGGCACTGCAGGGCCTTCCTTTTCATCTTGTGTGAGACAGGAAGTCATTGGGGCGGTTCCGAGGAATGTGACGACCAGCCTTACATTTCAACAGGCTCTCTCAGATGGCCAGGTGTACAGTGATAAAACAGGACAAAAGAAGTGAGGGACCAAGTCAGGAGACACCTGCCACATCCCAGCGGGAGCCCCATGCGCTGGGACCAGAGTTGGCTGTAGAGGTGCCAAGACAAGGAGAGCGCCCTGCTGAATTCTGAGAGGAAGGCCAGGAAGCCTTGCTGATGTTCTGCACTGTGGTGAGAAGGGCAGTGATGAAAGAAAGAGATTATCTGAAGCTTTGGGCCTGAGCACCCAGAAGGCCCACTTATTAAGACAGGAAACCTTTCAAAAGAAGCAGATTTTGGAAAAAAACAAAACAAACAAACAAACAAACAACAACAACAACAACAACAAAACAGGAATTTGGTTTGGAAATGAGAACCAGGAGTTCTGTCTGGGCTTCTTAGAGAGGGTGTTGGTCATCTAAGTGGAATTGTTCATGGGCTCTTCGGTGAGAGCGGGGCTGCACTTCTGGGTGAAGGGCTAAATTCTAAATATAGTTTTTGGCATTTTTCCATATATAGATTGCAATGAAATTCCATTTAGTTCTTGACAGTGTATAATTTTGATCTACCCACCGAAAGCAGATTTAGCTGCCCTCAAGGGTAAACCTGGTTATGCCACATTTAGGCTCCTGTGGGTCCCACAATGGTGATGCTACCTTTCGTCTATGTTCTAGCTTACTTCTTGAAGATTCAGAACAAGCGTAAGCACCTAAGTGAAGATTGCTAGCATTTGCTTGAGACTGATAATGTAATTTAGGAGAGAAGAGAAACAATTCTAAGAAACCTCACAGATTGTGAAGAAGTCAGTCCTTATGTTAAATTGACATGAGTTCAGGCTGCATCTCTACTCCATCTGAAGTAAATATTACAGAGACAGGTAGCAGTTGTGGCTCCCAGACATCAATCCAGTCCACGATCATGGCAGCACTCAGAGCGCTGGGATGAGGGGGACTCCACACTGCCAGGGTACAGTCCCAGCCTGCAACCCCTTTACCTAAATTACATACCATTGCAGACCTCAGTTATGTCATCTGTAAAGTGGGAATTATAACTTGACCCATGTCTAGTAGTTGCCATAGAGATATACTGAGATTATGTTTGCAAAGTCCAATCCCAGATCTGAGCATAGATTAGTAGCACAATGTCAGATAGTATAAAACTAGTAGAATCACACTAGACACTACTGTTACAAATGTATAAGAAAAGTGAACTATTAATATTTACTATTCCTTGTAGCCTTATATAGCAGAGTCAAACGAAAGAAGTAAATTAATTTCCCTCTTGAAATTTCGATAAAAATAATACACAAACTTTTTTGGGGGGGTGGGGCAAGGCCTTGCTATGTAGTCCAGGCTGGCCTTGAACTTGTGGTGATCTTCCTGCCTCAGCCTTCTGAGTGCTGAGATTATAGGCATGCACCACGACACCTGGCTACAAACACATTTTAAAATGAAAAAAATTCTGTTGTTACATATATCAAGAAAGTATAAGTGCAAATCATATTATATGTTATATCCTTACAACTTTTCACATTGTAAATTCTTATCGCTGTTTTGGGTTAAGGATGAGATGGGATATAAAATGACCCCTTTACAATGTATGAGAAGGTGCGGTCTGTGGAAAAAGAATGATTTATTTTTTAAAGAAATATTAAAAGATATTTTAGCTGACATGAAAAATAAAATTTAAAGATCTTTAACAGTTAGTTTACAACAACTTAGAGGTTGTTTTAAACTACATTTCCCTCGCCCTGTGAATGACACCCGGAGAAAAAGCACAGACTATTCCCAAAAGCTCGTAGGTGAAGCCTCAGGATAAATGCTTAAATCACGGTGCAGGGAGCCTTGAATCAAAGCTACAAAGAGGAAGATGGAAGTTTTGCTCTCTCAAGCTATTTAGGGAATAAACTGTTATCTCTTGTGAGTTACCCAATGTAAACTTGATTTTTAAAAAGGTACAATTCTCTATTAGCAAATATATGTGAATACTCGAATATGCAAAAATTCTAATGATGTCGAACTTCCCACACGTGTGGCTTCCTGATGTCTTGTCAGTCGTCAATAACTTCTTGAGACAACAGAATTACATTCTCCCTTTCCAGAGCACAGTAAAAACCCAGTAATTAAATCAAACGGAGCTCCAAGAACTAAAAGAAAAGTCACAAAACTCAAGTATGAAAACCCAGTTACTTGGTACTTTGATGACGAAATTCTATCAGCTCTCATTTTACTTACAGTTAAAACTGGCTTGGTTATATGGTTTCGAGTCCACAGAAGATTAGATATAAAAAGTTTAAAGGCGCTAAAGGGGCCACACAGCTGTTTCATGAAACTGAGTAACCCACAAATACTTAAAGCACAGCAGGCCGGGGCTACTTGTGCAGGACACACATTATAACAACCAGAAAGTGCTCTAGAGTTGAACTGTATTAAAACAGAATAAAGTCTGATAAACCCCAATTACTACAAATGAGTTTGTCTTCTTTTGGTGTACACATTCTTCTTGACTTAGGTTGAAATTATGTCCCTATTATAAATTGAAAACATGAATTGAAAATACATTTACTACACCTCGCCTAAATATCACTGCACACTGCAGAACAGTGGCGTTCACCCCGTGAAGAGGTTGCTGAGTAAGATCTGTGTTCCAGCCACTGCCCAGCATCACAGAGAGTACAGGACCCCACACCCACAGCCCAGGAAAAGATCAAAATTAAAAATTCAAAGTACAATTTCTACTGAATGTCTATCGATCTCACACCATTATAAACTTGAAAAATTATATCTGACCATCCTTAATTAGGGAATGTGTTCACTTCTAAAAATAAAGGAAGGGTGTAATCCAGTTTGGGAAAGAATTTTGTCAGAAATAGGTTCAGTTTTTGAAAGAGCAGTAGGTTTAGTTTCCAAAGGAGTAGAAGCCTACAGATCCATTAGAACCCACTTTCTGAAATTTCCAACTAGCTATAGTATTGAGTGAGAATTATATGAGTCAGAAGCCGAGAGCTCATTTATAATTCTGTGATTATGCTCACTCATTTGTGTATCTTAGTCCTTCTTCATTGAAGAAGGTGAAATTAGTAACCGGTAGAAAAAGTAATCAAAAAATGTGGAAAATATTGTTTTCATCTTTAGTTATCAGTGATAATCCTAAGATACATTATCATGTAATGACGATAACCATGTGATTTAACATTCTTATTTTACAAATCTAAAGAAATCTTGAGGGTCAGACAGAGATCCTAGAACTTGACCAAGAACACACAGCAGGCCAAAACTCAGGTTGGCTTGATGCCTGCTAGACGGCATATGACAGTATGGACCAAACGGAGTGCATCTGCCTAAGTCACCCACTTGGTGTTGCTTATTATCTTCTCTCTATAAGAGTATGGTATTTATATTCATAAAAGTCATACTAAAATCTAAAGTTTGTAGTGTGGAAACGTAATTCTACCCATAGGATCAGTTTTAAGCACCAGACAAATTCAAACTCATTGGCTTCTGTGCAACTCTTACTTAAATAGATTAAAACTATTTCTTTTAGAAGTTTCTGCCAGGAAAAACTTTGACCTCTGGTGAGGGACTTCCTCAGTTATAATTAGGATAACGATGTTCCTTGTTTGTATTCCTTTTTGTTTGGGTTACCAGGAAGTTTAGTGCTCAATAATAGTATATATCTTCCTTCTTCCTGTCCCTGCTCTGGGTTTTCTATTTCCAGTTCAAGTTTATCATGTTCATTGTAAAGCATGTTCCTTTGTTAGTCACTCCAGATCTTATGTGGGAAAATCCAGGGTGCATACATTGTGAAGAAGCCAAAAAAATTATAAATGTCTTTATGTACTTGATGGCACCATAAATGCTTGAATATTTGATTATTTACACATCTATATTTATCTTACTCATGTTCTTTGAGTCAAATCCGTTGTAAATCCATACCGCTTTCCTGTGACATGTGACACGCTTCCCAAGATTGTGAGTGAAATGTTACATTAGGACCAAACACCTATAGCCAGTAAACAGGACAGGTACAGCCTGTTTTCTTGAGTAAAATCTGCCCCTTGCTTTCCATATGTTGTAAAA
>PVJO010022201.1:0-28507 GCA_004026905.1 Hystrix cristata | reverse complement strand
AGACGCAGACTTGGAGTAAGTTACAGTACAGAAATGACAAGCCTCGTATTCTTTCACGCAACTTGCTTAGAAATGTGAGATGGTTAATTTTAGGTGCCAGCTTGGCTGGATGAAGGGACCCCGGCTAGCCGGTAAAGCACCACTTCTGGAGTCTGAGAGAGCGTTTTTCTGACAGAGCTCCGCATGAAGTCAGTCGGTCACGTAAAGAGGCCCCACCCTCAACCGGTATGCGTGGGCACCATCTGGGGGGCTGAGGGCTGCTAGGACTAAAAGGCAGGAGGAAGACGAACCCAAGAGCCCCTCCCCTGCCCTGTCCTCCAGAGCCGAGTCCTTCCTCTTCCCCCACCCCTGGACATCAGAACTGCAGGATCTCAGGCCAGTGGAGACCAGGACTTGTCCCCGCTGCCCCATGTGCTCAGGCCTTTAGCTTCTAATTGGGTCATACTGTGAGCTCCCTGGTTCTCCGGCCTTCAGACTCGGACTGAGCCATAAGACCAGTTTCCCTGCTTCTCCAGCTTGCAGAGGGTGTATTGTGGGACTCGTTAGCCTCCGTAATTCATGAGCCAGTTTCCCTAATGAATTCCCTCTCATGTGTGTGTGGAGGGGTATCCTAAAATACATTTTAAGCATTTTATATGTATCTATATATGTACCGTATATATTACTAATATATGTATATTCTATTATATACCTAAAATGTGGACATGGCTTTGGAACTGAGTGATGGACAGAGGCTGGCAGAGCTGGAAGTAAATGCTAGCAAAAGCTCATGTTGCCAGAGCACTAAGTGCACATCCAGTGAGGGCTCAGAAGAAGGAGAGCTATAGCGAGGCTCAGTCTTCCTCAAGATTATTTAAGTGGCCATGAGTAGAATGTCAGCAGAAGTGTGGAGAGTAAAAGGCCACCCTGAGATGGAAAAGAGGGACATGCTGTTGGAAACTGAAGGAAAGGCCACCCTTGCTACAAAGTGGCAAAGGACGCGGCTGATTCAGGTCCATGTTTGTCTCTGTGGAAGACTGAATGACTGAACGCAAGAGTGATGAAGTGAGATGTTTGCAGAAGAAATCTCTAAGTGTGGAGGGCATGGCATGACTTCTCCTGTGCTCTACAGCAAACTTTGAGGAGAGGGCAATGAGGTAAAGACAGAATTTATAACCAAAAAGAAAGAAGAATTTAAAGGGTTGGAAAATTCTCAGCCTGTAAAAACAAGAGAAAACATATTCAGGAGAAAACACCAAGGACATGGACGCGACCACTTGATAAGAAGATGAGTACAGTTAGAAGGAGGCCAGATGCTATTTAGCAAGGAAACGGACGCGTAATCCCAAAGGCATTTTGGAGAAGGGCTTCCACTTTTGTCACAGGCCCTGAGGGCAAGTGTCTATGGACTTTGGGGTTCCCTGCCCAGGGCCCTACTTCTGCCATCTGCATGGGGCGCAGCACTTGCCGGCCACCTCAGACGTGACTCCCAGAGCAGACTTCCCCTCTGAAGGCAGGGGCAGGAAGAGTCGCAGAAAGTGCAGGCACACCTGTGCTTGGGCCTCGGGGTGTGGCCATCTCGACCTAGATGTCCCAGGATGCCCTGGAGAGGCTCCAGGCCAGGCCGAGCGTGGCCACAGGGGCAGGGCGCCATGGAGAGACCCCACCAGAGGACGCCCATGAGCCCGAGGCTGCAGCCGCCACAGACAGCCCCACCCTGGGCAATGTCCCAGAGCCATGAGGGGGCCCCTGAGACGCCAGACTGTGCAGGCACTAACCCGAGTCCCAGCCGGGAAAGCTGCAAGTGCGACCCTAACGGAGGAGCTGCCCTGCAAAGCTGTGGGGATGTGGGGCCAGCACCCACCCCAGTATGTCCAAGAGGTGGGACACGGAGTCCAAGATCTTCTTTTAAACAAAGGTGGGAAGCCATGTTGCCCGCCTTGTTCTCAAACTCCTGGGCTGACGTGATCCTCCCACCTCAGCCTCAGCCTGAGCGCTGAGATTAGAGGGGAGGCCCCTGTGGCCAGCTAAAATTGTTCTTAAGGCTCAAGGTTTAATGTTGTCTGCCTCCCTGGGTTTTGAACTTGTGTGGTACCTGTTACACTACCCCCCCCGTTTCTCCCTTTTGCGGTGAAAATGCCTATCCTGTGCCCATCCCACTGGTGGGTTGGAGGCACACAGCTTGCCTGAGTTCACAGGCTCACAGTGGCAGAGTAGTTGCCACAGGTGGAGTCAGCCACAAGGTCATCCGTACACTATTTTAGATGCTATTTAGGGGAGTGTTATGGTTTGTGTCTAGATGTCCCCCCAAAGCCTCATGTGGTAAGAGATAGCTGGATCTAGAGTGTGTGATTACTAAATTGATCCATTGATCAGTTTGGCATGGTTCTGCTGGGATCAAGAATGTGAGACTGAAATTGGGGGTGGGAGTGCGGGCCACCCTGGGGGCAGGTAGCCTAGATAAAAGATACAGGAAGAAGCTAACTAGCTGCTTGTTTGCATTGCTTATTTGCATACATTCCTTGCATTTTCCTCACTTTACTTTGTGGCTGGTCGAGTCTGCCTCTGCCATGCTGCCCTGCCTCGGACCCAGCGGACTATAGACTGAAACCTCTGCAGACTGTGAGCTAATAAACCTTTCTTCCCCTAACTTTGGGTGTCGAGTATTCTGTCCCAACAACGAGAGAAAAGTAACTAAAACAGGGAGACTCTGGACTTTAGTCTTTTTAATTGATGCTGGAACATGGTAAGACTTTGGGGCTCCTGGATTGGAATGACTGTATTTTGTCTGTGAGAAGGACCTAAATGTGGAGGACTAGGGCAGAATGCTGTGTTTCAAATGTGTATGTCCCTCCAAATTCATGTGTTGAAACTTAAACCTTAAGAAAACGATGTTAAGAAGTGGGGCCTTGGGGGGTACATGATGTTACAAAAGCATTCCATGGGTACAAGATGGATTCAACAGGGCAGATAGGCCAGTGAGTTTTAGTATAACAGAGTACAAAGGTTCATTCATATGGTTTCAGATTCCACATTGTAATTAGCCTTTAAGAATTACCATTTATCAAATCTATTTAATGCCAAAAAAGAATAAAGAC
Source organism: Hystrix cristata (assembly GCA_004026905.1). Taxonomy (NCBI): domain Eukaryota; kingdom Metazoa; phylum Chordata; class Mammalia; order Rodentia; family Hystricidae; genus Hystrix; species Hystrix cristata. The sequence goes on along the minus strand of PVJO010022201.1, from coordinate 25,430 downwards.
AACTCTCTAAAAAGACTTTTAAAGTACTGGTCCTCCCTCCCATTTTCCTAACATATTTATACCATAGGAGGCCAGATTAGAAAAGAGTGGTATGTATCAATTAGAAACAACATACTGATTAAACACAGAAGCAGGTGTGAGACGCTACCTATCTTCTATTAAGCCAGATATGAAAGAGATTTGATAAAATGTAAAATAGTGCCACTCTTTTAAGTAATAGCTCTTACTTTGGAGAATATAATTTTTACTTTGGAAAATAATTTTACTTTGGAAAATAATAATTTTTACTTTGGAAAATATAATTTTTACTTTGGAAAATAATTTTTACTTTGGAAAATTTTTACTTTGGAAAATATAATTTTTACTTTGGAAAATATAATTTTTACTTTGCTAACATTTTCGTAATATGTTGGCATATAATGTGCTTTATTATTTTTAAAAATAAATTAGTAATTTAAAATTTTTTCAGTTTTACTTTCTCGTGTAATAAATGTTGTTAGACATAATCCTTATAAACAAGTCTGTGGAGTCCTCAATCATTTTTAAAAGTGAGTACAAGTCCAGAAACTATAAACTCAGAATTGCAATCCTAAAAGAATGAGAAAATGCTGATGAAGCCCTGAGCTAACTAATGTAATCTACTAGAACAGATAAGGCAAAGCTTAGCGAATATGTACACACCTCTTACAATAAATGTTAAACTAAATCTTTACTTACTTTGTATCTGATCGTAAAAGCTGTTTCCGAATCTGTTTGCTAAGGAAGAGAAGGCTCGCTAGGACAGTGAGAGCTTGCTTTAGTAATTCCAAGGATGCTTGACTTATAATCTTGAGACAAGAACAAGTTTGCTGTAGGAAACTAAATTTACATTTTCTAAAATTCGTTCTAGAAAGCTGTTCATCCATGTGAAGTTGTAAACCTGTTTTTTAGAAAGACATGACCTCAGCTACCACTGAGGTGCTTGACTCATTTTGACCTCATTGTTTTTGGGTAATAACTCAATCAGAATGAAAGAAGCATATGTAGTCTCTTAAAGTTTGGAACACAAGTAAAGGCCTAGTTCCTGTTTCAAACATGTTTTTACAAGTAAAACAAAATGACTTTCAGATTTGTTTTCCAAAACAACGTGGGATCGCCTTTTGTCATGACAGAAACAAGATGCGGTTGGCAGTAGGTGGAATGAAGAAGGGTCCAGAACCCAGAAGGTATCAAGATGGTCCTCACCAGATGCAGGCCCTGGACCCAACTTCCTAGCCTCCAGAGTGGTAAGGACAAATCTCTCCTCTCTATAAATGACTCAGTCTCAGCCATGCAGTTATAGCAACACCAGCAGACTAAAACCTAGTCTGACATTTTCAGCCCCTGTCTCGGATGGGCCCGTTTGGACTCTCTTGGATGCCTGAAACTGTAGGGAAGAACCTAGTGCAGTAGGAAGAGGCAGGCAATCTTAACTCCAGTCAGCCAGCCTGCAGAGACCTGGTTTCCTTCCTTACACCTGAGGCTTTCGGATGAGATGATTTACAAGACTCCTCTAGGACAAATGTCTGTGATTGTACTTTCCCGTAACAGTCTGCTAGGCTGTCCACGGTTGGCATTTCCCGGAACACATGAAAAAAGAGAGATATAAACTGTCTATGGAGAGAAGGAATGTATGTCACAGACAGCATTCAGACTGGGCTAAGCCGTCGATTGCCATGATGAATGTCATTATGTTTATCTAAAATGTGCCACTGAAATAAAAAAAAATTAAATCACCACAGATTGTAATCAGAATGCGACAAAAAGCACAGAGTCATGGATTAATAATAACTGCACAAGAAACGGAAACATGGGTCATTCTAGCAACACAAAATGAAAGGCCTGAGCTCCGGGATCTGGGGTGGCAGGGCTTATCGGCTTCACCTTTTGAAGAGGAATGGAAGGAAGAGAAACGGGCAACAGCTGGCAGGTCTCAGCCCTCGCTGAGACGAACCTCCATGACGAGTCAGTCTCTCCAGGGCTTGGGGTGGACCTCAGAGCCCCGCGCACCAGGCGACGGTTCCACCACCGACCACGCCCCGCGTCCCTGGCTTCTCAACGGATCCTGCCAGCAGCCGGAGAAGTTATTGTTTGGATCCCCGGGAGTCGGCAATGTGAGCGGGAGTCTGTGGCCCTCCTACACAATGACGCATCGGAAGGCCAAATAAATGGTGAAATGGCTGGTTGAGGAGCAAGCTTCCTGCTAGGCCTCCCTCCAGAGCTTTGTCTCTCAGAGTCGAATGTAGAATCTTTATTAACATAGGCTTGCACTTCTGAAAATATTTTCCATTCAATTGATTGAGTCATATTTTTAAAACATAATAAAGTACACACTGTAAAGGCAGATGGGCTTAGAATTTTCCATCTCAAGTTTGTAACAGCAGGCTATTAAAACCAACGTCCTGGTATAAATCACATCGCATTATGTGGCACTGCGGTTAAAACTGAAAGGATTCGGGGCTGGGGATTTAGCTCAAGTGGAAGAGCGCTTGCCTAGCAAGTGCAAGGCCCTGAGTTCGATCCCCAGTGCCCCCCGAGAAACAAAAAACGAACAAACAGAAGACACTGAAAGGATTTGGGGGCCCTACTCACTATTTATTAACTAATCCTTTAATCTTCCTGTGCCTGTTTACTTCCCCTGTAAATCTCATGCTGGCCACGTCACAGTGAATGGTATTAAGATGTGTATTGAAGTGCTGTGGCCTGCATCAAACCTGCCGAGGCTTCTGTGCCCACTCCACGCCCTGAGTGGAACTTCCCCCATCGGGGCAATAACCAGGGCCAGAGCTGGGCCTCCCAGAACCCCAACTACTGTGTCACACAAGTGTCATAAAGGCTAAAGCCAAAGAGGGGCCTTAGGAGTCACCTGCCTCACGGGCACCGCTCTACCTTAGTTTAACAGATTTAAAAATTGAGGCCAAGAGAACCGATTCCATCTTTCACTTGATTCGATCAGTAAGTTTATTCATTCAAACATCTGTTCATCAACTCCCACGAAAAGCACCACGTTAAGTCACTGACCTTGGAGTGATACATTTTGGGCTCACTTGTGCCCCGCGTGCTCTGAACGTCAGCGCTCAAGGGTGAAACGCACTTACAGATGTGCCAACCTTCTCCAGACGCCATCCTTGAGGAGAGGTAGAAAGGGATGCAGAGGGGTGGAAGAAAGGTTGTGGAGAATGTCACAAAGGGTCCTCTGAAGTGTGAGGAAGAAGCTAGTCATCAGGGCAATAACCAGGGCCGGAGCCGGGCCTCCCACCATCAAATTGAGCCAACATGGTTGCTGCCCATTGTGGATCCATCCGTGCCGAATCCACCACCATCGATCGCCAACCATCCATAGTCCACCGGTAAACACCATTCTCACAGAACACACCTTGACAAGACTCTCCCCAGAGCACTCAGTAGATGTTCCTGCAGAATGTGATTCTGCCCCAAAGGGACGGTGCACGTTTGTGGTAGCATCAGCCCCTTTCCAGATGCCCTGTGCGGAGCAGGACCTCCCTTGAGATGCGTCGCACATCAGCAGCCGCGAGGACAGTTGTTCTTCTGCCGTGCTCCGGAATCTCCTGCTCCTGCTGAAGAGCACGCCAAGACCGGTGGCCAAGCCATGCGGAGGGGAAACAACTGGGTGATGTGTGTGCATCTGTTCGGGAACCCCGAGGGCAGATGTGAGAGTGGGAAAGGGCAGAACGTCTTTCGTCCAAGGCTTTGTGACGAGCAACTACAAAATATCAGTGGCATACAGCGCTGGCATTTATTTCTCATACACCGGGGACAGTTCCGAGTCCACCCCGGTGTCTGCAGGCTGCTTGGAGGCAGCTGCTCCAGGCTGCACTCTGCTGGGCAGCTCAGCTCTAAGCTAATGGTGCAGCCAGCCAGGCGACTTCAACATTAGCGAAGTCTCCATGTGCCATTCTGGGGGTTCTGATTCAGGGGGCAGCAGCCACAGAGGGCAAACTCTTCTCAAGGTAATGGCAGAAGCACAAGAGAACAAGCAGAAAAATGTGAAGCTGGCTAATCTCAGAGCTAGTACCCTGTCACTTCTGCCCATGGGCCATCCACCAATGTAATTCAGATGGCCAAGCCCAAAGTCAAGGAGCAGAGACCCACAGAGAGAGAGAGCAGAGTCACACAGCAGGGGTAAAGGATATGTGTACGGTGGGGGGTGAAAAACTGAACCAATAGTTCAGTATACCACAGACAGGTAGAAAGAATAATTGGCAACCAAAAAAAAGGATAAAAATACAGTAGTGTGATGCCATCCGGCAGCACCCGAACAATATAAAATACCACTCTAAAAATTATTCCAGGAAGCTGCTGAATAATAAAGAGAATGTATTTCACACTAATGAAATATACACTTAAAAATAGTTAAGATGGTAAATTTTGTTATATGTTGTTTCCTCCCAGTGCAATTAACATTTTTTAAAAGAAAGGAAGCTACTACTTATAGCCTGTTTGTGCTAACCAGGCTCTAAGATGATCCCACCAATTCCTGCCTCCTCCCGCCACACCCCGTGCAGCCTCCTCCCAGACGTCACCCAGAATGATGGTGTTATGATTGTAGTTTAGGACACACTCTCTCTCTTTCTCTCTGTCATAAGTTACCCTGGAAGAAGCCAGACTCCACGGTGTGCAGTGCTCAGAAACCTTGTGGAGAGACAGCTGCAGCGAGGAATGGGAGTTTCTGGCCAACAGCAGTCATAGAACCGATGCTACCAACAGCTCCGTGAGTGAGCTCAGGAGCACATCCTCCTGCCGCGAGGCATCCAGAGGAGGCTGTGGCCCTGCTGACCTCCGGGCCCCAGTCTGCACTCCTGGCCCTCGGAAACTATGAGGCAATAGAGCTTTGCTGTGCGTGGCTGCCCTGCTTTGGGTGATGTGTAACAGCTAACTGGTACCGTTGATGATCACTGCTGTTCACGTGACCCAGGGCACTGACATGTCCTGAAGGAACAGCAGACAGCCTCCTGCTGCCGCTGAGGATGTAGGATGCTCAGATTCCCCACATGGTGCAAATGGGGATCCTCGGCCAATAAGGAAGTTCACTGAGCTGAAACCCAGATTCTCTTCCCTTCAGGATTACAGAGAATTTATCACAGAAAAGAAAAAACAAGAGAGATGCCAAACAATGAGCAACTCAGGCATTTAATTCATCTTGGAAAATTAATGCTTAGAGAAAATTTTGGAAATGTAAGCCTTCCAAGGTAAGCTTCAAGAGGCTGATGAACTTTGATGTGACCCAAGAGCAGTCAGACCACTTTTCTTCAAGCAAATAAAGAAGTAAAGAGGCTGTTTTGATAAGAGTTATGCAGTGTCTTCCGCTCAGAGGAAATCTGGAGAATCTTAGTAGTATTTGTAAATGTGTACTTGTAAAAACTATCTTATTTATTATATCAATCAAAACATAATGGAAAATGTTGCTGGGGTGAATTTTAAAAAAGACAATAGGTGATGTATGTCATCATTTAAACACGGCCTGAATCAATTCACCACTAATTCAGGAGATGGAGATGTACTGTCAAAGACAGGCAACAAGCCAGACATGGTGGCACACACCTATAATCCCGGCTCCTCACAGGAGGCTGAGGCAGGAGGATCACAAGTTCAAGCCCAGCCTGGATGACTTAGCAAGACCCTGTCTCAACATTAAAACAAATAAAAAGCGCTGGGGATGTAGCTCAGTGCAAAGCCCTGGGTTCAATCCCCAGTATTGGGGAAAAAAAAAGAGGGAGAGAGAGAAAGAAGCAACAGAACATGTTTGCTTTATTTTGTTTTAGAGTGGATGTAGTTTTTTTTTTTTCTTAAGTAAAAGTAATTCTTATTTAGTGGCAAGTACTCAAAAACGAGCCTGTGAAGGAGTCTTACACAATGTCACTGGTGTCAGATAGCTACTTTCAAGTGCGACATCAGCAGAAATGCAAGCAGGTGGTCAAGGAGGAAATCAGGCTGGGGAAGATGAAGGGCAACATCAATTTAGACTCCTAGCAGATCAGACATGACTTCCTTCTGCTTTACCAGCAAGAGTGACTCCCACAGATCTCGCTCTGCTTCCAGGACTTGTAAATTAGGTGGGAAAACTCCAAATTGTCTATGTATACATATAGAAGTGTAGAAAATATCAGTCGAAAGTAGAATGACACCTGTAATCTAGGTAGAAAATAGAATATTACCACCCCATTAGAAGGCATTTTGCACCTCTTCAAATACCACTGATTCTGAGTCTTAGGTTAACCATTCTCTTGCTTTTCTATATAGTTTTATTATATGCATATATATCCTCAAACTGCAAACATATGGCTTAATTTTCTTGTTTGTAAATTTTCTGTACATAGGATCACATAGATTTCGTTCTTACACTCACCTCATGGTTTGATGGGCCTTGTAGCTGTGACTCATTCTCGTTACTTTCTGTGCAGTGTCACATTGTTGCAACGTGCCCTGAGTTGCCAGTCACGTGACCACCAGTAGACATGCAGGTTGTCTGCAGGTGGGGGCTGTTCCCAGCAAGATTTCTTGTGCATCTGTGTGCACGCGCCCTGGGGTATGAACTCAGAAGAGAACTGCAGAGTGTAGGTATGTGTGCATTCAGCTTTACTCTAACGTTGCTCTACTGCACCTGTTTTTCCTCCAATTTACATTTCCCCCAGCAGAGAATGAACATCCTCCGGCTTCACATCGCAGCTTGCATCTGGGACTATTTCACATTTTAAACTCTTTCCTGTCTAATGGGCAGGTACATGGCGTCCATAGTTAGTTGTAGTTGTATTTTCCTGATTACTAAGTGACTAGTGACATTACTAACAAATATTTTCCTGTGTTTATAGACCACTTGTGCTTTTTTTTTCCTCCTTTGAAATTCTTGTATATGTATTTATTTTTTTTCCTATTGGAGTTTTCCGTCTTGGCCGTATTGACTGTGGGAGAGCTCTTAACATTCTTGATACTAATCCCTGTAAGTAAAATCTATGACCATTCTGTGACTTGTTTCTTCATAGTATTTGTGGCATCTCTTGATAAATGTAACTTATTTTAATGTAGTTATTTGTCCAACTTTTCCTTTATGGATTTTGCCCTTCGTATCTTAAGAAATTCTTCATTCTCTTCCACTCCCCTGTATGGCCCTCTAAAGCTTTTATTTTCTCATTCATGGCTTGTCAAAGGTATGAGCAGTGGAACAGGTTGCACAGATGTCTGCAGCTGTTTCCCTTTGTATCCACGTCCCCTTGTCATGTGACTTTCATCCCGCCACCAAGACAGAAAGTTTGTTTTCCCACCTCTTCACAGTGTTGTTGTGTCGGCTGCCCTGAGAAACCTATATAATTAATTACTCCTGATCTCAGAACTCTTCCTCCAGAGCATGGCCAAGTCAGCGCTAATCTGCTGGAAGATGATAAACTGCACAGTGCAGAAACAAGATAAGGACCAAAGCTGTTCCAGGCCAGCCAGCCTCAGCCAGCTGGAGAGCTGGCCACAGAGCTGAGAGCTCAGCCCAGGCCAGAAGAACCACTCTGCTGAGCTTAGCCAAAATTGTTGATCCACAGCAGGGGAAAAAGACCTAAATAAATGGTTGTTGCCTTACATCTCTACCCTCCAGGGAGGTTTGTGCATCAAACACCTAACAGGGATAGGTAGGAATATTACTTTAATATGTTTCCACAGGAAAATTGCCTGTGGCTCTATCGTCTACTAGAAAGTCCTTCCTTGCCCGCTGGTCTGCACTGACATGTCCCTCAGACAGCAAGTGGCAATACAGGGACAAATCTGCGCACTCCATCCTGGTCCGTTGGCAGACACATCTGCCCCTGGGCCGGTACTACACAGTGTGGCTTGGCAGACTTTTATAAGAAGATTTAACATTTGGTAAAAAATTCCTCCCACCTCATTCTCTTCCCTGAAGAATTTGGAATCTGTCCCCAACCCCTCAAATTTTTATATAAGTTTCGAAATAGACTTGTGAGTCTTCAGGGAAAACCTTATCGAAAATGCATTGACTCATTGGATCAATTTTGAGAGAACAGACATATTTATGATACTGAATCTACTTACAAAAGAACACGGCACACCTCTGTATTTATTAGATTTTTTTTACTTTTTATTGTTATTTGTTTGTGAGCTTGTTTTTGTAGTGCTGGGGATGAAACCTAGAGCCTTGAGTGTGCTAGGCATGTGCTCTACCACTGAGCACACACAGCCCCTTTTTATTTTATTTTGAGACATGATCTCACTAAATTGCCCAGATTGGTCTCAAACTTGCAATCCTCATGCCTCAGCCTCCTGAGCAGCTGGGATTACAAGCGGGCACCACCATGCCTGGCTCTGGATCTTTTCAATGTCTCAAAGAATTCTACTCTATGGAGGGTCTTGCATGTGTTTTGCTGGCCTTCTAACTCGTTTTCAATATTACTTCTAAAAAACTGCATTTTCTTACTAATTGTTGCTCTGTAAACCTGAAATTGTCTTTATTTCTAAATGCTTTATTGAGATATAATTCACAGACCATAAAATTTACCCATTTACAGTATACAGTGTTTTCGCTTTATTCATAAACTTGTGCAGTCATTACCATAACCAATTTTAGAACACTTTCTTCTCTCCAAAATGCAACTCAGTATCCATTAGCATTCCCTCCTCATTCACACCCAACAACACCCATCTCATCCCAATTATCCACCTCTTCTGAACAGATCAGGTACATGGGTCATTATACCGTCTGGCATTTTGAACTATCCTCTTTCACTTACCATGACGTTTTCGTGGTTGGCCCCTGTTTTAATATATATCTGTATTTCACTGTCTTTTATTGCTAGGAGAAAATGTAAACCCATTGATTGGACATACAAATTTCATTTCTCCATTCTTCACTGACTAACATTTGAATTATTTCCAGTTTGGGACTATTATGAATAATGAATGCTACTCTGACCATTCACATAGAAGTTTTTGTGTAGACATATGTTTTCATTCCATTTGGGTATAAACCTAGCTGTGAAATTACTGGGACTTATAGTAACTGTACAGCTAACCTTTGAGGAACTGCCACACCGTTTTCCAAAGAGGCAGTGGATGAGGGCTCTCAGTTCTCCAGAACTTTGCCAACACTTGTCACTATCCTTTTAATTCGTCATCCTGCCCAGGTATGAAGAGATATCGTATTGTTATTTTGATTTGCATTTTCTGAATGGTTAATGATGGTGAGCACATTTTAATGTCTTATTTCACATCTGTGTGTCTTCTTCAGAGAAATGTCTGTCCAGATCCTTTTTCTACTTTTAATTAGGTTTTTATTCTTAAGTTGTAAGTTATTTATATTTTATATACAAATTTTTAATCAGATGTTAGAGATTTGGAAAAACTTTCTCTCATTTTGTGGACCGTTTTCACTTTCTTTTTTTTTATTAGGACATGTTTGCAGTACATAATGATCACATTCATCATGGGGAATTTGTACATGTATATAACAAAAAAAGAATTAAGAGATTCTTTTTTGTCCCCTTGTTTTTCACTTTCTTAATGGAAACTTTGCAGCAAAAATAAATTAAATTTGGAAAAGTCACATTTATCAATTTTTCCTTTTATTGCTTGTGCTTTTGTTATTACATCTAAGATACTAATGCCATATCTAAGAAATTAATACCTGTTTTAAATTCGAAAGATTTATGCTTATATTTTCTTCTAACAGTTTTATAGTTTCAGCTGTTATATTTAGGTTTTTGATCCATTTTAACTGAATCTTGCATATGACATATGGTAGGGTCAACATTACTTTTACACATGTAGACACTTGTCCTAATGCCATTCATTGAAAAAACTATTTTTCCACATTAAGTTCCACTGCCACCCTTGTTAAAAATCTGTTTCCCATAAACACATAGATTTATTCCTGAACTCATTTAAGTCTTCTTTAATTTCTTGCAAAATGTTTTGTAGTTTTCTAAGCACAAGTGTTGTATTTCCTTTACTATATTTCTTCTAAATTATTTTGAGTTTTCATGTTTTTATAAATGGAATTTTCTTAATTTTATTGTCAAATTTTAGTTTCAGATTGTTCATTACTAGTGTACAGAAATACAATTGATTTTGCATGTGGATTTTTAGCCTACCAACTTGCTGGACTTATTTGCTATTTCTTTTTCTTGTCCATTTGCCATTGCTAGACCATTTAGCAGAAAGCTGAATAGGAATGGTGAGAGAAGACAGCCTTGTCTCCTTCCTCACTGTATTTGTCCCAGCTTTCTCACTGCAAGACAAAATATCTGAGAGCCACAACTTAAAGGAGAAGTTTAATTTGCTCATGGTTTTCTTGAAATTAAGTGGATCGATGGATTGATCCAATGATGAGTATAGTACCCCCATGATCCGGTCCCCCTCCAAAGCTCCACCCTGGAATACTACATGTGATTTCTAGGGTGACATTTTAGATCTAAACTACAACATTAATCATGGGGAGAAACATTTGATCTTTTGCCATCATGGATAATATTAGCCAGGAGTTTTACAGGTACTCTAACAATTGAGAATTTTGTATTCTTACTTTGTTTAGTATTTTGATCAAATGCTTTTCTGCACCTACCTGTTAATAAAACAGATATTATTTTGCCTTTCTGCAAACTCTGTTCTGTGACTTTCAAGTGGCACCTTCTAGTTGTAAGATGTGAGGTAAATATACAGTTATTCCACCCAGAAGAAGGTGAACGGGCTACTTTGGGACTTAACTAAGACTTGGGTTTGATGTGAGGAGTTCTCCCATGTATTTATTTGAATTCTCAAAATTGAACTAGAATCATGACGCTTTTGGAATGAAACAGATTTGTGTTTGGTTTGTGGGGAGAGGTTGGTGGATAGGCGACTGCACCTAGGAGCCCCATCGCAGCTGCCATCGCTGGCAAGACTCACCGTGCAGACCACCCTGAGCCTGAGACTGACTAGGATTTGGCAGACAGGAAGAAACACATGCAGGAAGCTGCACTCGCTGGGACATTTGGGCTTTCCAGTGCATCAGTAAAACAGCTGTGGCAATAGACAGGACCTAATTGCAGCCTCAGAGCTGCCGCATGTGATCAGCTGAGACGCCCTGAGATGACAGGGACTTGTGGGTTCTGCTGTGCGGAAAGCAAGCACAGGAGCCCTACACTGACTCTGGTATGCACAAGTGCTGGACCCCTCTCACTCGTAGGTCTGCATACACCCTCTATCATTCTCTTCACTGCTCTGTGCCGGGAGACTGGCATCTGGGACCCTTCCCCCTCCCCACACACACCACATTGCCTGGTTCTCTGCCCTCCATTTGGAGATGGCCAGTGGGGTTTGGCCACTAGCAGATGAGAGGGAGAAGGCAAGAGTAGGGGAGGGAAGGTCAGTTATTCTGATTTCCTTCTTGGTGGGTCAACAGGGGTGTCTGCTGCTCATCCTATTAGACAGCTCTTGTGTAGAGCACACAGGGCAGTGCCCATGCATCCTCCCCTCCCCTTTTCTGTCTCCACATCCTAGCAAGGCTCCCACAGCTTTGCTCAGTTGCTAAGACTGGGACTTAGTAACTGAGCAAAGTGAGTTACTAAGACAGTAACTCAATTACTGTCACCTTCTCTGACACTTCCCACCCGACATCTTTCTAAAGAGTCCCTCATCAAACCCTCTTCAAATTACCCTGCTTGAGCGTGCTGTTTCCTGCCACCACCTAGTACTAGAGAATCCGCGAGGTCCTTGGACATAACTTGGCAGAGAGACAATGAGAAGAATCAGACTTCCAGCTGCTCATTCTGATTTGAATGTTGAGAGAAACATGAAATTATTATTATTATCGTTATCATTATTTGCCATAAGCTGGTAAAACAGACCAAATTACAGAACTTGCTTACACATCCATTCCTCTCGACAGCATCGGAGTGCACAAAGGGTAAAATCTGTCTTTCCATGACTATTAATCTTATACCAACCTGCAGACTGTAGATGTTCAAAAAGTGTTTATTGACCCTGCCTGAACTGTGAGATCTGTGTCTCCAGGCTTCGATCTCTCCATCCGCACAACCCCTACCAGGCTAAGCACGAAAACCGAAGTCAGTCATTAAGTAAATTCTTTTCTGTCTCCTTCATTGTTTTCTAGGACAGAGAGTAATAAGAACTTGGTAAACAGAGGCGGCGGTGCAAGGTGTCTTAGAAGTGCTTTTAACCAAATATTGTAAATGATGCACAATTAAGACATCGTTCAAGGCGACTGGGCCCTCTAGAGAGTGCTGCCGCTCCTCCTGAGTGATTTCCCTGACCGAGCTGGACTGCAGAGCAGAGCGGTGAAGCCCGAGGTGTGCTGTGGTCGGCTCCGCATATGGCCCCAAGGACGCCAGCCACCAGTTCCCGTGACGGAAGGCCACGTTACAAACATTGTGAGCAGCACCCTCCCGGTTTTGTAACAGTCACACCCGTCTGCACGGGAGAGGGGTCGTTTGGCAAGAGGTGCTCGCTGCCTCCTGCTGTGGGAAAGTGGGAATTTATTTTGTTTCTTTTTACAAGCACATTTTTATAAATGAATGAGTGGGTGGAGGAAGGGCAAGAGGCTCTAGACTGCCAGGCGGAGGGGCCGCGGCGGGAGGCACAGGTTGGGGGACCCTTCGGTCTCGGCAGATGCTGGTTTTTGGGCTGGACCAGGACTCTTGGTGGGCGTGGCCAAGCGAGGAAGACACGCCCCCTGGGCCGGGCGGGGCCTGCGCTCTGGCGGGCGCGGGGCGGAGCGAGCGTGGTAGACACGCCCCCTGGGCCGGGCGGGGCGTGCGCTCTGGTGGGCGCGGGGCGGAGCGAGCGGGGTAGACACGCCCCCCTGGGCCGGGCGGGGCCTGCGCTCTGGCGGGCGCGGGGCGGAGCGAGCGGGGGTAGACACGCCTCCTGGGCCGGGCGGGGCGTGCGCTCTGGCGGGCGCGGGGCGGAGCGAGCGGGGTAGACACGCCCCCTGGGCCGGGCGGGGCCTGCGCTCTGGCGGGCGCGGGGCGGAGCGAGCGGGGGTAGACACGCCTCCTGGGCCGGGCGGGGCGTGCGCTCTGGCGGGCGCGGGGCGGAGCGAGCGGGGGTAGACACGCCTCCTGGGCCGGGCGGGGCGTGCGCTCTGGAGGGCGCGTGGCGGAGCCGGCGTGGCCATGGCGGAGCTCAGCGCGCTGCTGGTGATGGGCGTGAGCGGCGCGGGAAAGTAGGTCCGGGGCCGGGGTGCGGGGGACGGAGGCCCTGGGGAACTCGCCGTGCGCTTCGCCGAAGAGAAGCCCGAGCCCGAGAGGGGGTAGGGCAGCCTCGGCCGGGGAGGGGACAATGTTCCCGTTCAGGGAGGGCGCCGCCCGGCCCAGCTGGCTAGCTTGGGGACTAGCGAGTCCGTCCTTGACTTCCTAACTCGTCCAGAATCTGACCGCGCCCTTTATCCAAAACCCAGCTAAGGCAGGATCCGGCCACGGGCGCTAAAAGACGCAGTCCGATTAGAATACACATAACCTGTGGCCCTTCTCAGATTTTCTAAATCAGGAAACGCTTTGGGGGCCAGAAATCTATTAATCTCTCCAGGCAGATAGCTTTAGCTTTCCAAAATTATTGTGATTTTAGCCTCAAAGACAGGAAATCTTCAATTGAAATTGAAGTAAAACGTACAGCCCAGGGCTGGTGTGTAGCTCAGTGCTAGAGCTCTTGGCTGACACTCTCTGGGTTGGATACCCAGCACCGCAAACAAAACAGGGAACACCAGAATCCCTACCTAGCTGTTGTATGAACTGAAGAAACGGGAGTGTGGACCTGTTATCATAATGCGATGTAGAGAGGGCTGGTTCTAATGACGCCTGGCTGTATGAGATTGTCGATTCATGCACCCCTGTAATCCTTGATCAGACGAGGACGGTCTAAACCATGTTCTTCAGAGCTTGTGATATTCGTGTGTTCCGTAATTGTTTCCTGAACTCAACCCTTACTATGTGTCATCGTCATATAATGAACAGAGCAGGTAAAATCCGTATCCTCAAAGGGTTAATGTTCCTGTACCGCAGGCGGAGAGTACAGAACAGATAGCAGGGTGAGTCAGCTGCTGACAGGTGCTCAAGGGAAGAAATCCAGAGGGTGAGTGGGGCAGGGAAGGCCCCATGAGGAGGTGAGGCTAATGAAGAGTAATCAGAAAGTGAGGGGTGTGCCCTGCCGGACGGCTGGGGCAAGCGAAAGGGAACCTTTGTGGTTCAGTGAGGGGAGGAGGGGCGGAGCTGAGGTCAGAGCGTCACTGCAGGTGAAGAGATGTCATCCTATCCGGTGGCGCATTTTGAAGAAGAGTCAAAATGATGTGTTTGTAGATTGGATGTGGGCTATGAGTGCAAGAGAGGAGCTGAGTGCGAGTCAAGATGTTAGGCCTGGGTGACTGGAGGAGGGAGTTGCTGCAGGATGAGGTCAGGAAGCAGTAGACAGAGCAGGTTTGGAGAAAGAGTCTCAGGAGCTCAGTGTTGGATGCAGTGAGTCAGACGGGCCTGTCAGGTGTCCGAGTGGATTTGTGAGGGGGTCGGGAAGAACTTCAGGTTAAAATATGGGCATCTCAGGTGTGTGGATGTATTTGGTGGGGGAAGGGGGTGCTGGGAATCAAACTCAGGCCCTTGTGCTTACTAGGCAAGCACTCTACCCCTTGAGCTATATCCGCAGCCCCGTGGAGGTACTTAAAGGCGTTAACATGCGGCGCTCACCAGGAGTGAGGGTAGATGCAGAAGCTAGCCAGAACTGAACCCTGAGCTCACCTGTGGCTAATGGCCAGAGAGCTGCATCACGTGTTGCTGAGTCATAAAGTAACAGAGAACTGATCGTGTTCATCACAGGATGCAGCAACAGAGTTCTTCAGTGACTTTTGTGAGTCCCTCTTAGGATCCTGTTGGAGTCTTAATTATACATCATGACATTTGGCAAAAGAATTGTCACAGCCTAATAGCTAAGAGAATGATAAAACAGAGGCTGTGTTTAAAACACTGTTAAGATGAAATGATGTGAAGTGAGTTTACCTATTTACAGCATACAGTACTGTGTCCCCTGCTCCCCCTCTGCCGCCCAACAGAAGAAACTCATTTCTCTTTGTTCGCTGACACTGTGTCCAGACAGTTCCTGCATGTAGGAGGGGCCCAGTAAATATCTGTTGACTTTGAAAATGAATAAGCTCTTTGAACAGTAGCAGTGTTTGTTTTCTTCACTGAAAAAATTTTTTATTAGACTTATATTTTGTGTCATCTTAAACTGGAAGGATGTCTGTTAACCATCACTTTCAAACATGCCAGAGGAGAAGCCATGTTGTCATGATGCCCACTTAACTCACCCAGATGTCTCAAAGCCACCCTGTGTTGAGCTATACCCCGTTTTTTTAAGTTATTTTTCTTTTCTTAAACAAGAAAGTAGACAGGTATGTGTTGGTAAAGGCTGGCTGTCCATATTCACATAAAGACACAGTGAAACCTCTGAGCCCTTTCTCAATATACAGAGAAAGGAGGGAAAAAGCTAGAATTCTGTGCGCTACTACACAGCAGCCAAGCACCCTCCAGCGTCCAACAGGGTGAAGGGAGCAGGAAGGTTTTCTTTTCTCCCGCAGAGCACAGTGCTGTTGATTTCATATGGTTTATGTGGAGACAGGAAAGAATAAACATGAGTTTAGAAGGTTGTGGAGATTCTTTTCCATTGTATTCTGCTCAAGGTTTCTCCCCCCAAAATAAGTCATGAGCCTCAGTGTTTGAGAAAAACAGACCTCAGCAATGCAGCGACTGAGCACAAGAGGGGTGAAAAAGACCACAACTTGCTCCCAGGGACTGGAGAAAATTTAAAAAAAAGAAGGTGGTTGGAATCCGTCTGTGTTCAACTTGTCGTCTTCATCCTCTTCTTATTCCTCCCCTTCATCATCATCTTCATCTTCTTCACCTTCTTCCTCAACGCATCTCTCCTGTCCCTCCTCACCATCCATCCCAGGAACCAGCAGGGCTGCAGTGGGTTTGGCCCAGTAGCATCTTCCTCACCCACTCCCGCTTCATAATGGTCAGGAAGCCAGGGGAAGAAGCTCTTGGGTTCTCCACACTTGCCTCTTCACTGGCTTTATTCTGTGTTTGACGTGAACATTTCGTTAGCTCCTTTCCAGACTGCCATTGGATTTCAATGGAAATCACCACTCTCATTCAAATGAAATTCTCTGAAGAAAACTTTACTTTCAAAGTAAGGATTTTCATCAAAATAAAAACCTATTCTGCAACCTGGTTTTATATCTTTAAATTTTATCATTTCAACTCTGGTCAAATAATGCAGCCTCTTTGTCTTCCTCCCCAAGTAGTGCAGACACCTGTGGATGGTTAAATGTTGTTACCCAAAACTTTGGGATTTTGGTGATCAATTCTGACCTCTTCTGAAAAAGTGGTTGGTGGAGTTTGTTATATTGCTGTTCTTCTTTCAGTATCCCCTCACTGGCTTGTTCACTAAGTCTGTTTTATTTTGTACTTGATCAATATGTTCCATTGCTTCTTATTGTTCTCTTTCTCGCTCGGGCAGGCCCAGGGAGGCCAGTGCTTCTGTGGATTTGAGGGCAGGAGGTTGTCTGGGCTTCTCGATCCAAGGGGTGATCGAAGACTGGCTCTTGGGGACCGTGACACAAAGGAAGTCCCAGATCCAGCCCGAGGGTTGTCAGGAACTCAGTTTTCTTCATATTTTAAAATCTGGTTTCTTTGTTTTTTTCAGCAGAAGGGATGGGACTCAGGGTGCTCTACCACTGACCTAAGTCCCCACCCCTTTTTATTTTTTAATTTTGAGACAAGGCCTCTCTAAATTGCTTGGGCAAGACTAGAACTTGTGATCCTCCTGCCTCAGCCTCCCATTGTGCCGGGATTACAGGTGTGCACCACAGCCCCCCTGCATTTTTTAAACAATGTAAATGAAGCCATCCTCTGTTTCTAGTGGCACAAACTTAAACCTTTCAAAACTCTTCATTCTGTATCCTTTCCTTCTACGTCAGTAGGCTGCTGTCTTTTTAAATTCTTGGCTCCTGATGTAGACTAACCCATTGGGAGATCCTTGAGCCCTGTGTTGGTTTATACTGCTTAGATCCTGCCAGTTTCCCCCGAGCCAGCCCACGCCTTCCTCCTGCTGGGCTTCCTGGTACACAGTCAGAGTCCAGATGTTCTCTGGTCTAGGAGGTTTGAACGGAGCAGCGGACTTGGCTTTTCCTTTTCCTCCTGTCTCCTGCCTGAGTCTTTACCCAGAATCTGATTTGCTTTACTCTTGGATTATCAGTGATGGCTGAATGTTTGTTCATAGTTAATCTAACTGGGCCTCTTGCACAGCTGAGTCTTCGCCAGCCACAGAGTTCTCCTGGCTCGCTGGTTGCCTGTGAGGCTGCAGCCTCTCACTGGAGTAAATACAACGGGAGACGGTCTAGCGAGCATCTGGGTCTGTGGTTACATCAAGGAGCACGTCTCCAGTTTGGGACGAATGTGTCTTCAACACATTTTGTTAACAAAAGAGAGACAAGACCCACATTAGACAGCAGTATCCAGCCAGAATTTAATCACATTATTTTGTTCTCATTGTATATATCTTTTTGTTACCTTCAGTTTAAGGCAAGCAATGATACTTCTGTAAGGAAAGGAAAAAGATTTTCTTTAATCCACTGATTTAGCTTCTAAAAGTGAAACAAATAAAAATATCAGGCGAATACTTATAGAGGTGGTGTGCAACACTTAAGAGCAAAGACAGGATGAATAGGGTAAGGAGACAATAGATTCTGAACGTAGCATTTCAGTGACTGGTGTTCGGCAAGGCTTTCGAAATTGCATCGTTGTCTGCCAGACTCTGCCCCGGCCCCATGGTGCTAGACTGAGCACCGCAATGGCTGAGACCACATCTCTAAGGTCTCACTGTCACGTCCTGGGAACAGGGGGGCACTCAGTAACAATCAGCTGCTGAAGGGAGTATGAGTGGGTGGATCCTATCTCAGTTCCCCTGGAGACAGCAGGATCAGAGGAGCAGACCACTTACCCGAGAACGCAGAGGGATTTAGTAGCAGAACAGTCTGCGGGCCAGATTGCCCACTCTGAGGCCCCGGCCCTGGGCCCTTCCCACTGCATAGCAGACCGTCACAGATGCTGTGCAGAGAACCCCAGGCTCGCATGGTAAGTTCCGGTCAGTCGAGTCGCTGACCCAGGGCCTTTATTAAGAGTGTATCTCCTAAACCCCAAACAATGCCTCGATGCTGAGTCCCCCAAAGTTTGGGGACTCCCATCAGAGCCCCTCTCCACCATTCTCAGCATAATTTCATCATTTTACTCAGTATTTTCTCTCAAAGGGTAAACATCTACACAACAGGAACCGTAACACTGATTAGTCAGGGTAGTGATATCTGATATATTGACTTTTGGAAAAGAAATAGCGGCAGCTGGCTAACTATGTCTCTGTTGATTTTCCAAGCAGTCTCTAAGCTGGCCAGGTTCGAGGGCATCACAGCTTTAGGTCGCTCAGGGTGGTAGTGTAACCCCAGCTGGGGCAGCCGTCTGCCTTCCAGGCATCCTACCACACACACTGGGCAAGGGCAGTGACTGGGACATCTGTGTCCTCTCCACAGGTCGACTGTGGGCGCCATGCTGGCCTCCGAGGTAGCTGTTCTTGGCCTCCCCAGTGCACATCCTGCTGTGTTGTGTCTCATCGCTTCTGTCTCTTCTGGCCTGGAGTGGTTTGTGCACACACTTTGGCTCACTTCAAACCACTGGAGCAACTTGGTTTTCTCCGTGGCGATTACAAATAGTAATGAATGAAAAATAGGGCTGCCTCAGCCCAGGGATGGAGGTTGTGAAACAGCATCACGAAGTTCTTCCTCTCGTGTCTGGGGATGGGCACATCCTTGGGCTGGTGACAGGGAAGAGGGTGGTAGGACTGTTTCTGCACCTCCTGGTAATGTGCTCCATGGTGACAGTCACATGAGCTACGCTGTCTGTCTCAGACACACTTTCCTTTGTTCCTAAAGCTGGGCTGGAAATTCTATGATGCAGATGACTACCACCCAGAGGAGAACCGAGTGAAGATGGGAAAAGGGATACCACTGAGTGACCAGGTAAGGTTGGCCGTGTCCAACTATCGATTCCACCAGTGTGACTCAGGTCAAAATCTTACAGGACTTGGTGAGTCCTGGGATAACCCGTGTGCAAAGAGCCAGCTAATAT
This sequence comes from Hystrix cristata, assembly GCA_004026905.1. NCBI lineage: Eukaryota > Metazoa > Chordata > Mammalia > Rodentia > Hystricidae > Hystrix > Hystrix cristata. Next base: position 6,237 of record PVJO010022201.1, on the reverse strand, counting down.
AGGCCCTGTGCATCTGCTAGCGCTAGCCTGACCCTCCTCTAAACTCCTCTGAACTCAGTGCCACCTCTGCCCCAGCATGGCAAGTGCCTGCCACACCTTGCTGTAGGATTTGAGTCTGTAGGACACATCCCCTCAAGGCAGAGGCTGCCCAGTGGCTCCTGCAGGGGGCAGTATGTCATCTCTGAGGTCCTGTCAGCCTCCCCCATCCCTAGACCTGGCAGAGTCCACCCAAGGCCACAGGGGTCTTGCGAACTCAAATGTGGCCATGTCACTCTTGCCGAAGACCCTCCAGATGCTTCCAGCTGATCATAAGGTCAAGGTCAAAGCACCTAAACTCCTACCTCATTTAGGGGCTTTGTGCTCTCCCTGTTTCCATGAGCCCCCCAGCCCCTCTCAGTCCCACCTGCAGCTACGTTCCCACAGCCTGGAATGGGCATCTTTCATCCTTCCCTCTTCCCCATGAAACCTGCTCACCTGCAGATTTCAGTCCCCAGCCACCCACTCAGGGAAGCCCCCCCTGACTGGCTCCCTGTGGAACTCTCCGAGCGTCACTTGCCTGTTGCCCAGGGCCCAGCTGCAACTCTGCAACTGATGTCCTGAGAATTTGGTTAATATTTGTCTCTGCAACTAGACTTTGTCCCCAAAAGGGCAGGGACTGTGGCTTTCTGTTAACCACTGAATCTCCAGGCCTGACACACAGTGAATGTAGGAAGGGTTTGGGGCATGTTTCAAAGTAAATCAGTGAATAGCGTTACCCTTATGTGTTCCCACAAGACCATGTCCCCGAGTGTCTCTCAGACCAGGTACAGACTGTGGCTTCGCTGGCACGATCGGCTGTGACACAGAGAAGCAGGAGGGCCCGCCACGTGGTGTGTCCAAAGGGCAGAAACACTTGGAGCTGGCCGAAGACCAATGCTTGTTTTCTGCTTCGGTGGCCGCGGCTGCTCCCAGCTGTGCTTGCCCAGCCTCATTAGCTTCCCTGTGCTGCATCTGAATCGCTGGAGTCCCTAACCTTCCTCTGGTCTGTCCCCAGCACTCTGAAGCCCACCAGACCTCATCTGGGAGGTGCAGTGTGAGTTCTGGTGGTTCAAGCCTTGAGCAACATTTAACTCTGGATTTAGGAAACAGAACAAGGTAACCATATAAGATGCCGAATAATGATGTAAATACAGTAGTGGCCTTATAGTAGAGATAATAAACATAATGTAGACGACCGGGCCCCGCACAGGCCTCTGCAATCTTAGTCCTGTGCCTCGTTTTCTTCCTGTGAATCAGGAATGGCAACAGGACCTGTTCACTGAGTTCCAGGAGGACTAAATGAGGTCATATGAATAATGCGCACAGCGTAGTGCTCAAAATATTCAACAAATGCGACTTTATTACTTTGGCACACACACACACAAAGTTCCGGGAGGACTAAATGAGGTCATATGAATAATGCGCACAGCGTAGTGCTCAAAATATTCAACAAATGCGACTTTATTACTTTGGCACACACACACACAAACCGTATAAATACAGGTAACATAAACCACTTTTACAGAATATATAAAAGGTGACTGTGTGGCTATTATATTTCTCTTTGGTAAGTACGAATAAAAGGTAAGTTAAAGAACAAGTAAAGCAACTCAAATGGGTGGATCTTAAAATGTCACTTAAACATCTTTTTTCATGGTGATGCTTTTTAAGTAGGAAATGTGAGGTGGGACTAGTGGCACGTGCCTACAATCCAGCACTCTGAGTGGCTGAGGCAGGAGGATCCCCAGTTCAGGCATACCCTGAGCAATTCAGAAACTTAGCAAAACTGTCTCAAAATAAAAATTAAAAAGGAGCTTAAGATGTAGCTCAGTACAAAGGCCACGGATTCAAGCCTCAGTAACACACATACACACAGAAAGTAAGCAATATGAATGGGGTAGGTAGAGTTCAGAAAAGAGGAAGTTATATACGGGAGAAAACATTACTGATTACTGGAAGAAAACAGTGTTCGCCACTTATCCATAGGGGATATATTCCAAGCCCCCCACGGGATGCCTGAAGCCGTGGCAAGTACCAAGTCCTGTATATACCTTGTTTCTGGTGTGCATATGTGTCTACGATAAGAGTTTAATTAATAAGTTAGGCCCAGTGAGAGATTGACAGTAACTACATGATAAGTAATAAAATACAGCAATTATAGCAATAAATATCATTTAAAACTTATGAGCCAGGCGTGGTGGCACATACCTATAATCCCAGCACTCAGGAGGCTGAGGCAGGAGGATCACCACAAGTCTGAGGCTAGCCTGGGCTACATAGTGAGTTCAAGGCCAACCTGGACTATACAGCAAGCCACTGTCTCAAAAAAACAAACAAAAACTAAAAAACTTACGAATTGTTTATTTATTTCTGTAATTTCCCATTTAATATTTTTCGGGACCACTTTTGACCTTTGGAAAGCAAAACTGGAAAGTGAAGCCCTAGATAAAGGGGGACTGCTCTACATACTGTACTACTAAACATACCCTGGAGAAATTAAAGTCAGCAGACCTCAGAGAGCAGCAAAACTGAGAGAATGAGGCAGAACAGCACCTGCATTCCACTCTCGGCAGGAACTCAGGGAGTCTAGGAGTGAGGGTGCCAGTCCCAGCTGGACGGGCCCCCGCACCCCATTGGTTCGGCACCCAGTGCCACACCATGAGTCAAATACTGATTATATTTCTATCTGCAGTGCTTCATATGGTGCCACTCATATCAGTATCGTCACAGGGATTGCAACTTGATGGAAGAGACAGATCAGAGGATGATCAGTCACCCACAGCGCAGTGATCGGGGCTTGAGAAAAGAACCTTGGAAGACAGGGGATTCCAGCTGGAGCAGGCCTGCCAAGCAGAGCGAAGGGGAGATGCAGGGTGGCAACAGGAAGGTTGTGTCCTGAGGCTCGGGTCAGTGGAAGAGGCGGATGCCTAGTGCTGTGGGCGCTCATGTGTGAAGGGGCTCAGGAACACTGCCAGTGGACACTAGCTGGGCACCTTGAGTGACCTGCTGAGAGTTTGGAGCTCACCGCAGAGGTATGAGGAAGGACTTGAATTCCATGTTCTTATTTTTTTTTTACCAAGAACATGTATTGGTACATTTTACATATAATGGTCACATTCATCACATTTATTTTATACCTGTACATGATGCATCTTGGTTCTCCCCCCTCTTCCCCACCCCTCCCCTCTGTTCCCTCCCTCCCTATTTACAACAGGTTTATTTATAATTTTCCATATTTTCCCTTTCCCTTTTCTTTCCTTTGTTGCCTTTCTGCTTTTCCCCTTCTTTCTTTCTAGTACTCCTCTCCTTTGTATATTATCTTCTTTTTATATAATATTTATTATACCTCTTTGTCCTTTTTTACACTTATGGTTTCTCATATCAGAGAAACAATTTGATGTGTACTCACGAGTGTCTGATTTATTTCACTTAAAAGTATGTTCTCAAGGAACATCCATTACGAATGACTCTAGTTCATCCTTTTTTATGGCAGTGTAGTACTCCATTGTGTAGAAAAACCACATTTTCTTTAGCCATTCATTGGTTGTTGGGCATTTAGGTTGTTTCCAAGACTTAGCTATTACAAATTGTGTTGCTGTGAACATGGTTGTGCATACATCCCTGTGGTATGACAATTTTAATTCTTCTGGGAAGATTTCCAGTAGGGGAATAGCTGGGTCAAATGGAACCTCCAGCTGTAGTTTTTTGAGGAATCTCCATATTGATTTCCACAGTGGCTGGACCAGTCTACATTCCCACCAACAGTGAAGGAGGGTTCCATTTTCCCCCACAGCCCCGCCAGCATTTGTTATTGGTTGATTTTTCCATATACGCGGTTCTTTCTGGAGTGAGGTGGAATCTTAACATTGTTTTGATTTGCATCTCTCGGATGACTAATGATGTTGAACATTTTTTCATATACTTATTTGCCATTTTTATTTCTTCATCTGAGAAATGTTTATTCATTTCAGTTGCCCATTTTTGGATTGGGTCTTTAAATTTGAGAGGTTTAATTTTTTCAGTTCTTTGTGTATTCTAGATGTTAGACCTTTGTCCGATGGATAGCTAGCAAAATTTTTTTCCCAGTCTGTGGGTTTTCACCCTGCTCTATTGGTGATTTCTTTTGCTGTGCAAAAGCTTTTTAATAGCATGTGGTCCCAAGCACTGATTCTTTGTATTGTTTCCCGTGCAGTCTTAGTTCTGTTCATAAATTTTTTTCCTATCCCTATGTCTTCGAGGGTTCTTCCTATTCTATTCTCCAGTAAATTTAGTGTTTCTGTTTTAATGTTTAGATCTTTGATCCACTTCAATTTGAGTTTAGTACATGGTGAGAGACATGTTATCTAGTTTTAGTTTTCGACATGTGGTAAGCCAATCTGTCCAGCACTATTTGTTAATAGGCTGTCTTTCTTCCAGTGAGGGTGTTTGGCTCCTTTGTCAAACATGAGGTATTTGAGTGTGTTTGGGGTTGTTTCTGTATCCTCCAATCTATTCCATTGATCCTCAGGTCTGTCTTTTTGCCAGTACCATGCTGTTTTTAATACTGTAGCTTTATAGTATAGTTTTAGGTCAGGGACTGTGATGCCCCCTGCTTTTCCTCTGTTGCTTAGGATCGTTTTTGCTATTCTTGGTCTCTTCTGGTTCCAGATGAAATTCATGATTGTCCTTTCTAATTCTTTGAAGTATGTTAGTGGTATCTTGATTGGAATTGCATTGAATCTGTATAGTAGTTTAGGAAGTATAGCCATTTTCACTATGTTGGTTCTTCTACCCAGGAACATGGGATGTCTTTCCATTTTTTTATATCCTTTTCAATTTCCTTTTTTAGAGTGCTGTAGTTTTCAATGTAAAGATCTTTTACTTCCTTTGTTATATAGATTCCTAAGTATTTTATTGTTTTGTGTGCAATTGTGAAAGGTATATCTTTTGTTATTTCTTTTTCGGTGGGTGTACTGTTTGTGTATAGGAATGCTATTGACTTATGGGTGTTGACTTTGTATCCAGCAACGCAACTGAATTTAGTTATTAAATCCAGCAGTTTTTTGGTGGCGTTTTTTGGGTCTTCTATGTAGAGTATCATGTCATTCGCAAATAACGATAGTTTAACTTCTTAGTTTCCTATTTTTATTCCTTTTATTTCTTTCTCTTGTCTAATTGCTCTGGCTAATGTTTCTAGAACTATGTTGAATAACAGTGGTCACAGTGGGCACCCTCGTCTTGTTCCAGATTTTAGTGTAAAAGCTTCTAGTTTCTGGCCATTTAGTGTAATGTTGGCCGTTGGTTTGTCATATATGGTTTTTATCAGATTTAGATATACACCATCTATTCCTAATTTCTGTAGTGTTTTTATCATGAATGGGTGTTGGATTTCGTCAAATGCTTTTTCTGCATCTATTGAGATGATCATGTGATTTTTGTCTTTGACTTTGTTGATGTGGTGTGTTACATATATTGATTTGCGTATGTTGAACCATCCCTGCATCCCTGGGATGAATCCTACTTGGTCGTGGTGTATAATCTTCTTGATAATTTGTTGTATTCTGTTGGCCAGAATCTTGTTGAGAATTTTCACATCTATGTTCATTAGGGAGATTGGCCTGTAGTTCTCTTTTTCAGTTGGGTCCTTTTCTGGTTTTAGTATCATGGTAATGCTTGCTTCCAGGAATGATTTTGGAAGTACTGCTTCCTTTTCAATTTCATTAAAGAGTTTGAGGAATAATGGTATTAGATCATCTTTGAATTTCTTGTAGAAGTCAGCTGTGAAGCCATCAGGACCTGGGCTTTTCTTTGTTGGCAGGTTTTTAATTACCTCTTCAATTTCAATGGCTGATACTGGCTTATTAAGAGTTTGTATATCTTCTTGGTTTAGTTTTGATAATTTGTATGTTTCTAGGAATCTGTCCATTTCTTCCATGTTTTCCATCTTGTTTGAGTATAAGTTCTTGAAGTAGGTGTTGATGATCCTTTGGATTTCTAATGGGTCAGTTGTGACTTCACCCTTTCATTTTTTATTGCATGAGTTTGGGTCTTTTCTTTCCTTTTTTTGATCAGGTTGGCTAGGGGTTTGTCTATTTTGTTTAGTCTTTCAAAGAACCAACTCTTTGATTCGTTGATTCTTTGTATTGTTTTCTTGGTCTCAATTGCATTGATTTCAGCTCTGATCTTAATGATTTCCTCTCTTGTATGAGCTTTAGGTTTATTTTGTTCTTCTTTTTCTAG
>PVJO010022200.1:0-28634 GCA_004026905.1 Hystrix cristata | reverse complement strand
GTAATAGATATTATATAAAGGGAGAATGGTGTGCAGACGAGAGGAGTGCTAGAAAGAAAGAAGGGGAAAAGCAGAAAGGCAACAGGGGAAAGAGAGGGGAAAGGGAAAATATAGAAAATGATGAATGAACCTGATATAAATAGGGGGGGAGGGAGGAGAGGGGAGGGGCGGGGGAGAGGGGGGAGAACCAAGATGCACCATGTATAGGTACAGAATAAATGTAATGAATGTGATCAATGTATGTAGAATGTACCAATACATGCTCTTGGTTTAAAATAAATAAAAAAAAAACAAAACAAAAAAAAAACTAGAAAAGCCCCATCTCCAAATACAGTCTTATTCAGAGGTACTAGGGGTCAGGGCTTCAACCTATGAATTGTGACGTGGCACCATTTGGCCTCTAACATGTGAAATTCATTTGAGTCTTTATTTGAGGGAGCATGATGAGCTACTTTTGTCTTCCTTTCTTGGCTATGTCCATCCATTCCCACAGCACACGCTGCTGGGCCCATGGAAGCCAATTCCTACTTCAACAGCATCCTTCCCTCCTGCTCGGCCTCATTACTTCACCATGGATGAATGTGGTGTGATTTTATTCTCAGTAGGATGTGAGGGATGGATAGTTCTTAACGTAACCACCCTTCTTGCATGATTTGCTTTGGAAGAAAGGAGGTAGCTATCTAGGAATGTGGTTTTAAGACCAGAAGTAGGTCAACTAAGGAGGACAGACTGTCTCCAAACTGCTTCCCCCTCCCTACCTTGGATGACTGTATCGTGAGAACACGGAAATTGGACCAGTTCTGGCAGGACTGCTGAATGCCTGTGTCATTTTTGCGTTGTTTTAGATGTCACTTTCCTCACCTGTAAAGTAGATACTGCCTTCATATCAGCTGTGGCAGTTTCATATAATGTACTGGTACCCATCACACGCATGTATTATAGACTGAGGGGCTACAATGACAAAGAACTTCTGTGCTCACTTGCCTTCCATGTCCCTCTCATCTCGTCTCAAGTGGCCTCGAATGACCTGTGCTCAACTAGGGGCCATGTCCACTGCACTTCAGTGAAGGAATGTCTGCCCTTTTAAGTCTTTAAAATGCCACCAACCACAGCTTTGCCACTTCACTGGGGAAGTGTCAACAGCACGGTACTGCTGTCTTGGATCTCAGAGGAGTGCTAGACACCTTCAGCGCTGTCGCCTCATTGTACAGCTGAGACTCTGTCCTCCAGGAAGGCTCAGGGCTGCTCCTGGTGCCTGATTGGGAGCTTGAGGATGAGAGTAGGTCCTTGAATTCTTCCCAGAGTCTCAGTTTCCCTCATTACCATGCTGAGAAAGGAAATACAGAATCTGCTCAACTTGTGAGGGGGTTACATTCCCCCCCCCAAAAAAATTCCACAACTTAAAATTATCACAAATTAAGAACGCATTGTACTAAGTTTCAGTTAGGAGCTAGAAGTTCTGGTGCACTATTGTACAGCAGGGTGATCATAGGCAACGATTATGTACTGTATGCTTCAAAGTGCTCAAAGAAAGAATTTTAAAAGTTTTTATTATGAAGAAATAATGGTTTGGAGTGAACTGTTTAACCTAATTTAAACATTATACAATATATATGTCTGTGGAAACATTATATGCCACCCCATGTAGTTGTCATGTATCAGTTAAAAATGAATGTAATGTTAAAATTACATTGAATGATCTGAGCTGCAGAACCTCATAGCTCAGCAAGGCAGCACGCTGCAGAGCGCTGGCTGCGTGTTTCCTAATTGCCTGGCTGACTAGGAGCTGTGGGTCAGCACATCACTTTTGCACCATCAGAAAGTCAAAAAATAAAAAGCGCCACAAGCCAAACAATCCTAAGGACTCTGTATAATGTCTACTCCATCCAGAACTTTGTAGGCAACAAATATAAATTGTAAGCTTATTACCGCATTTAATAATCTGAACAATCTGTTGTTGGCAACCCTGAGCCAGTCCAGGTCCCTTTGAACTTGACATGCCCTCGGCCGCAGTGAGGGAATGCACTTTTAGTGGAATCCCCTTGCTGTGTCTGGTGATTGCTGCCATAATTAAAGGGACTGATGGTGACATCACCAAGTGACAGAAGGAAGATGGGGGGAGACAGTCACCTGATCCCAGTTACATGTGACAAACTTCTGCTTGTCTGTTGACAATGTTTTGAGCATCTGCTAAGTTGACAGCCACAAGGGAAGAGGCAGGAAGAGCAGGCAAAGAGAGGAGGCCAAGCCTTCCAGGTTACTGGGGATAGTGGAGGAGGGAGGCAGATAATTCTCCTCACCTCTTTAAAGCTCCACTGTACACCTGGCCTGGCATGTGAGTGCCAGTGACTTGGGGCCAGGGCAGATGGGTCCAGGCCACTCTTAGGTCTGTCTTTTAGGTCTTGCATGTGGCTGGCATGGGCCCTTCAGGGGCCTTTGGGGTCCATGAACATACACTGGGGCCAGAGTAGATAGTAGATTTGGCACAAACAGGACGTGTCCTCCCTCCACATAAAGTGCCCTGCAATGGTGGGCTGCTCTGATGGTGGGTGGTGACCAGGACAATGCATAAATTCAAGGGCATGGCAAAAATATCAACTCGCACCCTCCCTGACATGCCTCTGCCAGCCTGCACTTGAGACGTTAGTAAGAGAGCTTTGCATTTGGACTGCACGGTTCTTTGTTCCTGATAGAGGACACATCACCCTGGGAAGGGAACCTACCTCCCTGGGATCCTGCTTGGGATCTTTATGGAAGGTGTGTTTTGTTGAGGAAGACATCAGAAAGCGGGTCTACGCAGGCAAAGAAAGAGAGAGGGGCTGTAGAAAGCTCCTTTCTGTGCTCTGTGACCCCCAACAGTCACCACCCCACCCTAAGAGCCAGTGAGAGTAAGTGAAAGCTTTGTCTGCCACCCAGAACTCTGCTCATTCTTTTCTTCCGAGAAGGCCTCTCTCCATGCTCCTGCAACTCTTCACCTTCACCCTGGTCTTGGTTGGGCATGCTCAGAAGGTCACCTGACAGAAGCTTCCAGAACGTTTTACTTGTTCCAGGTCATTCCAGGTTGACCTTTTGAGGCCAATCGGGGGCACAAGCTGGTACCCTGGACTGCTCTTATGTAGCCCCTACAGTTTTTAAATTAGTTAAAGATGTGAAAGTTTGATTTTAGAGAAAATCAGTTTTCTAGCCTGTCTAGAAACACTGAAAGGTTCCCACAGGCCACCAGGACTGGGAGGGCATGTGCTCAGTTCCAGGCGCCGCCCCCACAGCTGGCCTCAGCCATCCCTGTCCCAGCCTGTGGGCATTTGAGTTAGCACCCTCCACTGTAGCATACTCAGGAAAGAGTATTTTTAAAATAGAAGAGGGGGAGAGAAATCTGTCCTTTCTACTCCTCTGCATTCATTCCTAAGGGCTGCATCACGGGGGTGACCTTCAGCCTTCTGTGACGACACAGAGTGAGCTCCGGGTCTCATTACTATCTGCCCGGCACTGAGCCCAGCTCTTGGTACAGCCTAGCTCATCCGATCCTCACAACACCTCCAGGGGGCGATAGCAGCATTGCCCCATATCACAAACCAGGAGACTGAGGTCCAGAGCATTGAAATGACTCTCATGTGCCCTACAACTTGTAAGTGGTAAAGCCAGGACCGAGGCACAGGCAGATGGGCGGCGGGATTTGAATTCTCCATGGCTGGGCTCACTGCTAAACATTTTCAAGTGCCTCCTCCAGTCTGCTGTTTGATGAGCATAATGAGGAGGCCTTTGTCCCGGAGCCCGGGGCGCCTGGTGGTTACCGCTGCTTGTAGCCCTGTGTGCAGCCACGGGCTGTGGTCCCTTTGATCCGAGGCCAGCACTTCTGCCTCTCGGGGCTTCCTCTGGGTGGTGTCCCATCAGAGGCGGGTTGCGAAGACAGCCTGGAGCCTGTGTGCTGTCACCACAGCATTCACACATCACCATGTCACACCCAGCAGCCTCACGCCCCTCTCTCAGCAGGGAGGGACTGTCAAAGAAACGCTGGCTGAAAAAACATAAAGTACAACTGACAACTAACTGTCTTAATCTGCTGGGGCCACCATAATAAAGGGTGAGTGTGGGCAGAGTGGCTTAAATGATAGAAATTTATTTTCGCTGTCCTGGAGGCTGGAGATCTAAGATTAGGGTGTCAGCAGGTTGATTTCTGGAGAGGCTTCTCTCTGTGACTCGCAGGTGGCTGCCTTTTCAGTGTGTCCCCACATGGCCTTTCCTCTGGCGGGGAGGAGGAGGAGAGAGCACGCTCTGGTCTATCTTCCTCTTCCTCTTCTTATAAGGCATCAGCCCTCTCCAGTTAAAGACTCCACCTCATGACCTCAGTCGACCTTAGTCACCTCCCAGAGGTCCTATCTCCAAATACAGTCGCATTGGTGGTTAGGGCGTCAACATATGAATTCAGGGGTAACTCCAGCATTCAGTCAAAAACAACCACATTCTGGGTTTTCACTCTTGTTTTGAAAAAACCTCAATATAAAATGGGGGAATTTTAAAAATCAGCAACGTGGGGATGGGGATTTAGCTCAGTGATTAGAGTGCTTGCCTTGCAAGCACAAGGGCCTGAGTTCGATCCCCGGCACCACAAAAAAAAAAAAAAAAAAAAAATCAGCAACGAAACTAATAAACCCCGCTCCTCTTAAACCCTCGCTGTTCTTCCCCAGAAAACTTCTCTGCCTATCCCAGTTCCAGACTCCCAATCCCACAGCTTCTGCAGGTTGGTCCCTGCTTCTCCCCCACCTCTTAGATCTAATCTATTGCTCCTGCTAGCATTTCTGCCATGCTCTGGATTTCCAGAAAGGGCATGTGTGGGAGGGTGACTACCAATAGCAATGCAGAATGAAATGCCCTTGCGAATGGTTCATTTCTGTAATAGATGAGGGAACGTGGTGTTTGGCCAAGCTGTCGTCATGCTGTCTCAAGACTCATATTGAGGAGCCTTCAAGGACATGTGAGGAGGTTGCCCACCACTGTGGGAAGACCTTGGGGAAAGAAGGAAGGGAAGAGAGAGAGAGAATGAGCTGGACAGTCCCTGCTTTTCCAGTCCCAGCTGTCTGAGCTTACTGCATCCATCAGCTACACATGAACAAGGGTGCTTTTGACATGACACAGCCCCAGTCGCCACCTGACTGGAACTGCTTGAGGGACCCCAAACAACAAGCAGCTGAGCTGAGTCAACTCCCAGAATAGTCAGCAAAACAGATTCTTTTTATTTTATGCCACCATTTTGGGGCTGTTTATTACACACACAGCAATAGATAGCCTACCCAACAACCCCAGATCTAGAATCCTACCCCCGATCTTGGCGATTCAGGGTCAATCTCTCCTGGGGCTCTGCAGATCTCCAGATGTTGTAAAGCCTTCTCAGCCCCCAGTGACCCACTCAACTGAGCCAGAGGGAAATTGGGGAAAGTGGCCTCCGTGCAGAGCCCCAGGCCTCTGAGCTGCACACCTTTAGGAGGGTCTGATTTAAGAAACCACACCCTCTCCTGCTCCCTGCCAAGGCCATGTTGTCAGCCCTGAGCTGGGCTCCATATTTAATCTTGTTCCGGGGACAGTTGTTACTCCTTTCTCTCTTGCCTGCCTCTGATCAGACTCTGTAATCCTAGGTGTTCGAAGTCTCCTGGCCCTAAATTGGCCTGCCAGAACCTGATTCAATGGTCAGTCTTCAGCTTTACTCTTTCACCCTCCAGTGGGAGGTCTTATATGTCCCATCCACTACCCAGACAAGTAGACAAGGAGCCCAGCACCTTCCATCCTGCTCCAACTCCAAGAGGAGGCTCTCTTGGAGCCAAGCAGTAGGCAGTCATGATGGAGGTATTCTTGGCTTCAGTCTGGGCTGATAGTTTCAACTGCAGGAGTAGCTGGATACTTCCCACAAGGTCTTGGTCGTATCTCCATAAGGTAGCTCAGCTAAGGGAAACAATACAGGTGGAGGCTGACTTCCTGTGAGGCCATAAAAACCTGCAGGTGATAGAGGGAAAGCTCTTCTTCCAGCTTCCTCTTCAGTTGGCTGACTTACTAAAGAGCGTCCTCAACACCCCTTGGTTTCTCGAGCAAATAGATGCCTCTGTACTTGCTTAGTTTGGACTCTGCCAAGACCAGCTGTCTACACACACATATCACAGTTCATTTTGCCACAGGACAAGGAACCAGGTGATGACATGCGTGATGAAACTGAGGCTTGGAGATGTCAAATGTGGGGGTAAGGATTTGATTCCAAGCCCATGCTCTTGCCTCTTGCTGTCGGCCTCCCTTCTGAGTGGTGCAGCTGACCCTATAAGAGCATACAACATTACCATCTCCAAAGCACATTAGAGAGGCTGAACCTGAGATCATAGGGCTTGTTAATGATGGATCAGGTCCAACCAGCTGTTGGGTGACCCTATGTTGGGTCTCTCACCCCTAATGTGGTGGTTTAAAAATACATTTACAAGTTCTTTGCTATTCCGCCCATCCAATCTCTCTTTGGGTGTGGGCTGTTCTGTGACTCACTTTCAATGACTAGAACGGATCAGACGTGAGCATGGAAAAAGCAGTCACTTATGTTCAGGGATTTTTTTACTCCAGTGTATTCTTACTCAGGACACTGTGAGCTCCTGCAAGACAGCGATCATATAATAACCTTTTATTCCCAGTACCTTGCCCACTCTCTGGTACATAATAACTGCTCAATAGTGTCAGTAATAAAATAAGCAAGTACATTTCTTTCATAAATGGATAGAAGAAATCATGCATAAGGTTATCTTGAGATTCTCAGAGATATTTACAAATTTAGATACATCAGAGCGACTTAGAAATGTGGTCCATCTCAGATTTCACTGACAGAAACCCATAACAACTTGCCACCACCATAAATTTGAAGCTGGGAGCTTATATAGCAGGGTGCTCACTGTGAATCCTCTAGTATTTCCACCTGTACTAGTCTGTTTCTACCTGAGTCTGGATCCTTTATTTAAAACAGAGATTGATTTTGCTCACAGATTTGGAGGCTGAAAGTCTAATATCAGGCAGCCTCATCTGTTCTGACTCTGGCTAGTGCCCCCTGGGCTATGTCACATTGTGGCAGAGACACACAGAGGAAACCACTTTGCGCAGAGAAGAGAGATCGCATCGTGAGACAGGAAGCCAGAGGGCAGGGAAAGACTGCTCTTGCTCTTTTTGTAACAACCTATTCTCACTCCGAGACCAGCGATCATCCTCCCAAGGGCAGCACCCCAATGACACCCTATTCTTCCACTAGGTCCCACCCCTCAAAGGCTCTACCACCTTAATTTCACCAAGTTGGGGACAAAGCCTCCAGCACCTGAACTCTCGGGGGACAAACATATCCAAGCCATACCACCACCTAAATCTGAGGAGATTCCAGATGTTCTCTTAAACCAAAATTATAATCCTCCTTTTCAGAGAATCAGAAGCTTTTTAGACTTCACAAATACTATAAACCCATGTTAAAAAGTCTTTTTCCTGTGAAAGACTTTTCTAATGTTTTAATAAATGATGAAGCATTTAATAGATGCTCTTATCAGGGGAATTTCTTTTGTCATTTCCCTGTAAGTGCTATATGTTAAATATTCTAAGCAAATATACTTTTAAACTGTATAACAAAATGTATCTAATAAAATTATATTAATCTAAAAACTTCTCCTACAAGGCCCAAAAAACAATTCTTATAAGTATGAAAAATAGTATAATTCACTTGTACTATGAGTTCATTAAACAAAAAGAATCTTTGTAGCACCAGGTGAGGTGACCCACACCTGTAATCCCAGCACACAAGAGGCTGAAGCAGGAGGATCCCACAAGCTCAAGGCCAGCCTGAACTACATAGTGAGACTCTGTCTCAAAAAAAAAAAAAAAAGAAAAAAGAAAAAAAAAAGAATCACTGTAGAACTTCTATATTTGCAGAACGAAAACTGTGGTAAGTGGAGACTATATGTGTGACAGGAGAGCTAAACTTCCAATTTGATTGGCTTGACAGCTGCTCAGAGAACTAGTGAAGCACACTTTGGGCATGACTGGGTGGGTCACTGGGCACAACCCTTTGGAGATTTTGTCTCTGTTGGTGCTGTTCCCCTACTTTCCTTCCTGGCTCCCATGATATGAGGACCTTATTCCACCACCCTCTTCTGTCATGTTTCTGGCTCGGACCCAGTTGACCATGGACTGAATCCTCTGCAACCATGAACCAAGTCAAATATCTCCTCCTTTAAATGGCAGGTGTTAAGTATTTTGTCCAGCAATGGAAACACTGACTAATAAAATATGTATATAGGTAACTGATTCCTTTTTGAAATTGAGTCATCTCAGGAAGGAAATTTATGATGAGTCAGTATCAGTGATACTACAGAAAAGTATGCTGTACAGTCATCCCTAGTGTCCCTGGGAGTTTGATTGATTGATTCTAGGATCCCCCTCAAATACTAAAATCTGCAGATGCTCGATTTCTTATGTGAAATGGCATGGTATTTAATTTTCTTTATTTTCTTATTGGTATTTTCATAGAAAGTTTATAATCCTCCCATACACTTTAAATCATCTCTAGATAACTTGTAATACTTAATATTATGAAAATGCTATGCAAATATTTGTTATATGTACTATTTAGGGAACAATGACAAGGAAAGAAGTCTGTACATATACACTGTATAGGGTTTCAGTATAAATGTGATTTTTTTAATGAGTATTTTCTATCCCTAGTGGTTGAATCCAGGGTTGAAGATCCTGGAGATATGGAGGGCTGACAAGTTTTCATCAACAATAAAGCTGAAGAAAACAACTTAAAATGTAAAAAGTTGTAGTAGAACTGACTGGGTGCGACTTTGGATTCTAGATCAAAATGGACACTGTGGCATCCTCCTCGCTTGGGTCATTCACTCTGGGGGAGATCAGGTACAATGTCACAAAGTCAGTGGCTCACAGAGAGGTGCATGTGGCAAGAACTGAGGCCTCCAGCCCTCGAGCATGGCAACCTTGGAGGCAGACCCTCCAGCACCATCAGCCTTTGGCTACCATAATAGCCCAGCTAGGGAACACACAGCTTCCTTCCTGACCCCCAGAAACTGCACGAGATAGTAGATGCTTCTAGGCTTGGGAGTAATTAGTTACACAACAACAAATACCTAATAAACCCATTCCCCCATCCTGTTTATTTTTTGCTGCTCCAGGTACTGTCTTCTCCATTCAGAAGTGACAATAATTTCAAGTTCTTCTGCACAGGAGTGTGGTGCAACCTCTCAAGCAGTTCCTGGAAAATCGACCAAGAAGCTCTTCCAAAGAAAAAAGACTTCTCAGGCTCTTGAAGGCTGCAGCCTAAAGCTGATCTTGATGGTTATCATCCAACAGGGCATGCCACAGCTCTCGGCCTGCTGCAAGGGAAGCAGATGAGAAGGGGCCAAGCACAGGGGCCTGCTGGTCCATCTGACCTGCTGCCAGGAGTGAGGGAACCTGCTGAAGTTTGTGTTAAGCACATGTGTTACCTAAACACAGATCAGTGAAATATATTGGAAGTCATAATTTATCAATTATGAAATGCTGTGTAAGTGTTCCTAAAAAGACAGGTTTTGTGGTTCCATAAGCCTGGGGAATATAACTACTGTTTCCCCTTCCTGGATGGTCACATTAACATCTTGAAAGATCTAAGAAGTTCTGCAGTAAAGAATGAGGTTTAATCTGCTTAAACCTGAAATTTCCAAATTTGTTCAACTACACAGTTCTTTTTCTCATAAATTCTATATAAATAGCCCTGGCTATAAATAGCCATCTGTGTGCTTTGTGCCACACGTCTGGAGACTGTGCCATGGACAACAGAGTTCCAGTTACACACCCTTGAAAACCAGGCGAAGGGTCCAGAGGAAGGACATGGAGGGGTGGGGAGTGGCCAGGAGTTGGGGATGGGTGGGACTAGAGGAAATACACATACTGGGTTCTTGGAGAGGGAAAAGACCCCAACCATCTGCACAGATTTCCCAAGGGCAGGTCTGTCATCCATTTATTCTTTCATTTTTAACTCACTCATTCATTCAACACCCACTGTGTTAGTGGCCTAATCCTAAATCAGTTACACTGCCTGCCCTTCAGAAACTTGCTCCCGATGTGCAGTCTCTGTGGACCTAGGAAGGTCCTTCAAGAGAGTGGCCTGTGGAAGATGTCCCTGCAGCACTGCAGAGTCAGGGCCTGAAGCAGCCGAGAGCAGGCAAGTGGGCTGGGGCCATGAGGTGCCCTGGAGATGCCTATGCCCAGCCCGCACCTGGCCTCTGTGCTCTCTCTGGGGATCTGGGCTCCTGCACTTCCCAGACTCCTCATCCCGGGCTTCTCACCTGCTGGAGGACCTAGCATAGCAGGCTCAGTGGGAGCATGGGGGTGGGAGGGAGAGAGCAGTATCTGTTCTGTTAGGATGCCAGGTGTGACACCAGGGCTGGCAATTCGAGGGCCAGAATCCCTGGTGCAGGAGCCGCCTTTATCAGCAGTTGCAGCCGTGGCTGAGAAAATGACTCCTCCTTCATCCAGAGCCTGAAGTGCTAGCTTCTCCATCATGGCAGCAGCAGACACAAGCTCTGGGTATCCCAGAGGCTCTGTGTTCTGCATCTCTCTTCAATGAAATGCATATGTTGAAGTCTTTGCCCGCAGTGTGATGCTATTATGAGATGTCAGTCCTGGTGGGTGATTAGATCACTTGCACAGGCACCTTCTTCAGAGGTTCTGGGCAGACCCCTCACCCCTTGCACCATGTAAAGACACGGGAGAAAAGGACGCCCATACTACACTCCAGATTTGTTAGTGCCTTGACCTAGTACTTCCCGCCTCCTGCCCTATTGCTTATAAGTTTATGATCTTCTGTAATAGCAACGCAAGTGGACTGAGACAAGGGCTACTTGTTCTTACCTCTGGGCCCCACCCCCCTTCCTTCTGTTCTCTGGCTCTCTCCCTTGTACCCTTTCATCCGTCGTCTCTCGTCCCTTTCCCTTTGTAGTCAGTTTTCTCTGTGAATTCCCATGTGAAATATTTAGGTCCTTCCTGTTTACCCAGTTCAACTCAGACTCAGGAAATGGATCCTCAAAGTTGAGTCTCTGTGCTTGGGTTGTTCCCCTTTTTGAGTATGAATGCAGAGAGGGTGTCCGGTGGCATCGCAATCACTTCATCATCACCTGAGGTGGCTCAGGTCGGGCGCCGTGAGAATGTGAGATTTTGCAACAAGAAGTCGCCTCTGCACTTAGCTGTTATAGCAAAATTGACAGACTGTGGATGGATGCTTTCTGATCCATGAAGAGACTGTGAAAAAGGAAGATGAAGAAGAAGATAAGGGTGACAATGACAGCAATGGCAACAATGAAGATGAAGGGGAGGAGGAAAAGGAAGAGGAAGAGAAGGACAAGGAAAAGGGAGGAGAAAAAGAAAAAATGGACAATGTGGACTATCAGAATTAAAAATGTGTGTTTAGAAATACATTAAAGACTAAATAGACAAGGTAGGACTAGAGGATGGTATTTACAACATATGTATCTGACACAGGACTCATCCACAATATATGAAGAACTATTATAAATCGATAAGATGGCAGCTTCCCAAGAAGGACAAAATGGCTAAAGGAGCACTTCACTAAACACTATGTCCTCATGGCCAATAAACATATGAGAAGGTGCTCTACCTCCTTAGTCATCAAAACTGCAATGCCTCAAAGCCACGGCGAAATAGGAATTCACACGCACCAGGTTGGCTATAATGGAAAAAAATACAGGGCATAACAAGGTTAGCAAAAATATGAAGAAAGTGGAAGCCTTATGTATTGCTGGTGGGACAGTAACACGGTACAGAAACTTTGGGAAACAATCCAGCACTTTCTCATCAGTTTAACAGAGTTGCCATTTGACCAGCAATTTTACACCTAGATACATATTTGAGAGAAAACACGCCCACACAAAAACACATGCATGAATGTTCCCAGCAGTATTGTTCATAACAACCTTGAAATGAAAACAATCCCAAAATCTTTCTACTGATGAATAAATAAAATGTGTATCCATATATTAAATAATTGCATTTATTTGAAATGTTCAGAATAGCAAATCTATCAAGACAGAAAGTAGACTTGGGGTTGCTGGATGCTAGAGGTGATAGCTAAAGATTATGAGGTTTCTTTGAGGGGTAATGAAAATGTTCTAAAATGCATTATGGTGACTGTGGTACCATAATATTAAAATACTAAAATCAATTAAATTGTGCAACTTAGGTGGATGAATTATATCTCAATAAGGCTGATAACAAAAACACAAAAGGAGGGGGAGGAGGGATAGAGGGAAGGCAGAAGAAGAAGGGAAGGAATGAAGGAAGGAAGGAGGGAGAGAAGGGGGGAAGGAAAGAAGGCAAACAAGGAGAGGAAGGAAAAGGGAGGAATGCAGGCAGACAAGAAGGCAAGCAGGCCGGCTTTAATGCAATACCACTACTCATCCAGCCGAAAGGCTAAAATGAAAAAGCGAATCACAAGCAGTGCTGAGGATGTGGGGAAGCCAGAGCTCCTACACCTCCAATGGGAGCAGAACTTGGCATAATCACTTTAGGAATAGTCCTGACAGAAATGCATATGTATGTTCACCAAAAGACATGTCCTAAGCTAATTATAGGAGCAATTTGTGATAACTAAACATTGGAAATTGCCCAACTACCCATCAATAGTAGAATAGACAAATACACGCTTGTATCTTCACAAAGGGAAACTTCAAGGCAATGAGCAAGGACAATCAGCTCCACACAACAGGGTGGAATGTTATATATGTAGAATGGAAAGAAAAAATCCAGGCTCTCCACTTGAATGCAGACTGTGTGAGTCCATTCATGAAAGTTCGACAGACAGAACAACTGGGTTTGATGTTTGAATCAGGCGATAGCGCTTTGGGGATGGAGTTTGATATTGGAGGCATGTGGGGGAGGCTCTGGAGAGAGCTTCTGCTGCTCTGCTGCTTCTTGACCTGGGTGCTGTCGCACAGGCATGTGCCTGGCTGTGCACGTACAACTCGCGTAGTGTCCACACAGGATTACTGCCAAGATCCCTTCAAATACCGAGCGCAGCACAGGCTGAGGTCTCTTATACAATGATGTATATTTGCGTGGAACTTATGCACGTCTCCTGTGTAGGTGAAATCATCTTTAGATGACCTATAATACTGAATGCAACATAAACACTATGTAGATAGTTACTAGACTGTGTTAAGGACAAACGACAAGAAAAAGGTCTGTACATGTTCGATATAGATGCACCATTTTAAAAACTATTGTCAATCCATGGTTGATTGAATCTGTGGATATGGAGACTGACTGCACTTTTCTGTTTTTACATTATAATTTAATGAAAAGTTTACCAAATTTGAGAGAAACAGGAAAGGGGGGAATAGTTAATGCCTACATACCAAACAAGGAAGATTATGGACAAAAGCAACTGGTTTTCATTCCTACAGCTAATCTTGAGACCCAACAGCACCACAACTCCTCATCTTGCTGTGTTTGACAGCCAATCCTGGCCTTGTTTGCCTTCTGTCTGGCTCTCAGCTTGTTGACTTGGTGACGTCATCCAAAGCTTTGTTTGTACAGGGTCTGTCTCCTGTCTTTGCTGCCATCGGACCCCTTCATTAACCCTAAGATTGGATGGGAGACACTGAAGGGACCCCTCGACTTCTATGCCAGTCCTCCTGGCCTCAGTAAGTACATCAGCATCTTGCTTCCCCTGAGTAATCAGGATGGGCCAACCCAGAGAGCCACAGCTGCCCTATTTTACAAGTTTGTTCAAGATCATCAGCATCTAAAGAAAGCCTGGTGTCACTTTGGGTATGCACACTAGCGGGACTGTTTTCCCTCTGAACCAACACAGCTCCACGTTGCAGGGTGGGATCCAAAACCTTGGCCAGGGGATTATCAGGTGTCCAGTGAGAGGATTCCCCACCCACACACAACCTAATCCCTGGGCCTGGATCCCCACATACCTGTTCGAGCTTCAGAGTCAGCACTGGCCCTGCTGATGTGGTTTCTTGTTTAACTTCGCTCATGTGTAGTGAACAAACCATTGCCTTCTCTTCCCTGCTGGAACTTTCTTGACGATTTTGGAGGAGATGTGTATTAGTTTGCTAGGGCTGCTATAACAAAATATCATAGATAAGGTGGCTTCAACCACTAATTTATTTTCTCTGGTTCTGGAGGCTGGAGGTCAGCAGAATTGAAGGGAGCAGCAGGGTTGGTTCCTGATGAGGCCTCTCTTTTCCTGGCTTACCATTGGCTATCTTCTCCCTGTGTCCTCAGATGGTGTGTCCTTGATATCTCTCTGTGTGCTCTAACCACTTCTCTTAAGGACATGAGTCATATTGGAGCAGAGCCCACTCCCATCACCTCGTTCTAACTTAGTTGCCTCTTTGAAGCCCTTATCCTCAAATGCAGTCACTTTCTGAGGTCCTAGGCTTAGGGCTTCCACATACAAATCAGGCACATAGTTGAGCCCTGTAATGACCCCTCCCCTTTGAGCCAAATACCCCTGTAATAGGGCAGCAGGGGGCACAACTGGAGCTGCAGAGGAAGAAAAGGACAAAACGAAGAGGGCACCGAGAGCAGCAGTTACCTGGTGACTTTGGAAATATAGTCTCACGGAGAATCCAGGAGACAGAGTATGAAAAGAGCTCTCTAGGGGAAGGGAACAGTGTGGTTCAGGACAGGCCACTTGGAGAGGGAGTTGTCAGCAAAGCCAAAGGAAGGTGCTTTGCAAACAGTTGCACGCATGGCCCACAGGCACCTGATCTCCCAGCTGAGGATGTGTGTCCTTTGCAAGCCTCGACCCGCCTCTCACATGTGACAGAAGCAAGGATACCATATGCCTTATTTTCCTTTGGCTTCTCTGCAAGTTGTTTCCTCTTCAAAATGAGGTAGATACGTAGCCAGATATGCTGGGGTGTAAGAGGACCTGGATGGGCCAGACTAGTAGGAAACCCTGGTGTGGTCTGGGGACCGTGGAAGTGGGGAGCACTAGGACCCCTGCCCAAGGAGCCCAAGCAGAGAGAGATTCTGAGGGGCAGAGTCTGAAAGAGACTCAGGGGTAGGGTGACAGAGCACCATGGGGCTTTGACCGCCACTTCCCCAGCCCCTTCATGCGCGACCAAAGGCTGCCAGGTCCAGCTTCTGAGCTCAGGCAGCCAAGGTTCTTACCAACCACAAGGCAGCTCATCAGGACTCAGGACCCAGGAGCAGGAGGAGGCAATGGGAGCTGGGGAAGGAAGGAGAGCTCAAGGTCAAGGGTGGGAGGGCTGCTTATTTTTCAAAACGGGTACCAAAGATTTGCTCAGAATCGGCCTGGGAAAGGGAGGTAAGAATGGGGAGTGGAAGCTTGACTTAGCGAAGTGCCCTCTGTCCCAGGGACACCCTGGCATGTTCACATGGAACGTAGAATTTTGCATGTGGAAAGAGGCCCAGGGAAAAGAAAGAGAGAGAGAGGGAGAGAGCGAGAAACACGGACATGGGGAAAATTAAATGAGTACTCAGCTTTTTCTACGGTGAGTGACAGTGACCTATGAGCCAAGTTCTCTCTGGCTTCCAAGTCATCCTCCAAACAGGGAGGGGACCTTATTTCATATCACTGGACCCGCAGGGTTTGGTCCAGTGCGGCAGACAAGCCTATCATGACTATCTATCGTCCAAGCTGAACAGTGAAAGAGGATCACACTGTGCACCAGACCTGCAGGCCTCTGACAAAAATCAAGGAACACAGCTGCGTTGTGATTTTGGAAATACATGCATCTGTCATTTTATAAACAGACTGGCTTCTGGGGTGTGCATTGGTATCTGTGTGTATTTGTGTGGATGTGTGTGTGTGTATGTTTGTGAGTATGTATGTGTCGTGTACAGTGCTCGTATCTCTGTGTATGTATGTTGTATGAGTATGTATATGTGCTCTGTGTGTGTGTGTGTGTGTGTGTGTGAGAAAGAGAGACACACACCCTCAGCACCGCCTAGCACTTCCTGGCATCTACTCCTGGTTCAGACTTCAAGGGTATATCTACAGCCTGACTCACCTCTGCACCAACCACTTCTGGTTGGTCCGGAGATGGGCACAGTCAGGCCAACCAGAGCCCCCTCCTTGGGGTGGCCATTTTACAGAGCTGTAAACCTGGGTAAATTGGGGGCACTCATTTCCCACTGGGCAGTGCATGCAATGTCTGCAGAGAAAGGAGTTCCAAGCCAGTGCAGAGAGCCCAGGGGAGAGCAGGGACCTGGGACCTGCACCCCGGGAGCACCCAAAGCCCCAACTCCAGAGGCTGCCACACCCTGGCCTTGGGCTTCCCTGTCCCAAGTTCCTCTTTTCTTCTAAAGCCAGAGAGAATTGGTTACTTGCAAAAGACCTAAATCATGCATTGACATTTTAGCAGAATCTTTCTTGCCACAGAAAATCTGGCCTAAGCATGCAGAACCTGGAAACAAACACAACACACTCTGGGCTACAGCATATAACACCTCGAGATTCAGTGCCGGTGAGTCTGGGGCTGGACTTCCACCCAGACAGCTGACTGTCCGCAGCCTGGATCTCCTCCTCGGGTTGGGAAGCTCTCCGTGCCACTTGAAGGGACTCACTGCACAGACTCTGCAACTCGGAATGGCCCCGTCTTATCCCCCAGAGCCCCATGGCAACCTTGCCCTCACCATGCTGCCATCCCGCCATTGCCATCTTCTGGAACCGCGCCTCTTTACTGGTCACCCCTTGGCTGGGACCTGAAAAGTCTCCACTGAGCAGAGGCAGTCTCTGCCTTCCTCTGACTCCAATTGTCATTCTTGGCCCTGACCAATGCTCCATCCACATGTCTGGCCAGCACAGCCTGTCATCTCTCCTTCCACTGTTCCCTCCCTTGCCTCAGTAGAACCCCACTCTGCCACCCCATGACCCACCGGGTACCCCCTCTCTGGGCCCCTCTCTGGGTCCGTGGTCTCAGAGCAGACCAGAGGAGGGCAGGCAAGCACCACCTCCCTCTTGTCACCTTCCTGGGACTGAGCACCCGCCTGGCACAAAGCTGAGGTTCCGCAAACACTGGTTGAACTGAAACCCACTGTGGTCTCCGGTTCCTGAGCTGGTCTTTCTTCTTGTTCCCACGCTGGGCTCACAGTCACGAGGCGAGGGCCTGGCCTGTGTCCAGACTCCTCACTCTCAGAGAAGACCAAGTCTTCCTCGGTCTCCTGCAGTGGGAGTCCCTCCTGTCCCTCCTACCAGGGCTTTGCCCACTGCTCTGGGCGTCTGGATACACTGAGCACCAGGCCCTGTGCTGCTTGGTGGTGGGGAAGGCTTCCTGTCTTGTTCCTGAGCTGGGCTGCCAACATCCTTGCCTTTCAGGAGAAAGAGCAAGCAGCACCTGGGGGGCCCTCCCGCCTCCACTTCTTCTGTCTTCTGCGGGCAGGTTCAGGAGATGTGTATACTTAGCAGGCTGCGGCACTAAACACAGTCACCAGCCCAGGACCCAGAGGAGCAGCCCGAGGAGGAGCAACAGAGCATCAGGGTACTGAGAAGGGGGTGGGCAAGAGGGGCAGGGGTGGGGCGGCTTCAAGGTCCTGAGCTTGGTGCTGAGGGTGGTGGTCTCACACACAAACACACATACACACACACACACACACACACACCCCAAGGGATCCATGTAACAGTTCTCAGGATTCCAGCAGGCCTCCTTCCCCCCGTCCTGGATGGAGCACCAGGGAAAGGACCACAGGAGAAGGCTGTGGGTGCCTTGTGTGTGACATGGTGGGAACAGGAAGTAACAAAGGGGCAGAGGGAGAGTGTGCATGTCAGAAAGCACCTTTACCTGGGGTTGATAACGAATAGCTGGCTGCTCAGCCTCCAGCTAAGCTGGCCCCACGGGGCCCTTTCCCCTGGAGAGCTACCCCCACGACCGATTTCCCTTTGTAGTCTCTAAGCCAAAGAGGATGACGACTGAGGCACCCGTGGAGGCCAACACATGTGCAGAGGACAAGGATGGTTCCACGTAGGCCACTGATGGGTGGGCTGGGCCACTCCCTTGGGGACAGGGATTTCACTCTTGAGGATGCTAGTATAAGGACCTGGGGGAGCCAGAGGTTGCCATTGCCCCCCTACAACTGCTCCAGGCACTTCACAGCCCCTTGGGCAGTGGCTGCGAGGAAGTAGGGACTCTCAGGGAGGCTCGCCATGAATGTGGTTTAGGTTCCACTATCTTGGAGCATCCCCTGGGCCTTCCTCAAAATGGCACGGCTTCTGACACGGGCCACCCTCAAAAAAGGGCAAGGGACAATGGGTTGGTGGCTGCATCCTCTCCTTGTCTTGGGAAAGCAACAGATTTCTCCTGCTGACCATGATTAGGGCCACCCAAACCACAAAACAGGCTGGGAAAGTGGCAAAAGGGGCTGTTGAACTGTTACGTGGACCCCTTGTCGGCTCCTCCCCATGAAAACCTGTGGGATGGACCCGGATGTTGGGAAAACATGGTTCGGACCCCATGTGGCCACAGTCAGGCAGGACGAGCTCTGATCAGGGCAGGGGGACCAAGGCCCTGCAGACCACTGTTGTGCCCCAGTCATCAGAGTGACAGCTCCAGGAACTCACAGGGAGTCTCTGGCCCCAAAGCCAGGAGCCGCTTCTCAAGCTAAGTGAGCAGCCACTCCTGGATGTGGGAGTCCATGCAGGCCAGCTAGTCACAGAGAAGTGTAGCGCAATCCTCTAAAGCCCTTTGATGGTGCCACCATGACTTTGTAGGCACCAGGCCTGTGTTTCAGCACCTCTCTACAGCCCCCTGACACCCTACAGCGACTTCTGGGCAGTGAGTGAACAAGCGATAAACACCTGACACCTGTGAGGACGCCCACTCCCTGGGTGGCCTCTCAGAGATGGCAAGGGGATCCGCTGGGGTGTAGGGTGCGAGGTGGGAGTAAGAGAGCTGAGAAGAGGAACTGGGGTGGAGCCGACTTCCAGGAAGCCAGGACATTGTGGGGTCCAGCCTAGGTCACCAGGCTGTTGCAGATTGGGTGCCAGCCCAGTGCCTGGGGACCTTCCTCATTCAAAATGCCAGTGCAGTGTGGCAGGTGATAAATGGGGTGCCTGCCTCTGGGGCACTGCCTGCTGCATTAGACATTCTCTGTGGGCTAATCTTACTGGAACACTCCTCGTCTGGCCTCATCCTGCACCAGGCCCTGCCAGGAGCACCAGGCTTCTCGCTGCTGCTGCTGATGTATTAGCCTAGAGGCTCAGAAGAACCCAGGGGCCATGGGCTGGCATGGAGAAACATCCCTGCCCCAGTCTCCCCAGCCCCCTCTGCTGAGGTGACTCTCCTGACACTGTGGACAGAGCCAGCCCCGTCACTGGGTCGTTACGCTGAGAAATGAAACATTGCTCAACCTCAAGCAGAAACCACAAGAAGAGAAAAACATGCAATGTCGCTGCAGCTGGGCCTGAGAGTTCAGCCTCAGCTCTATCTTGGGAGTGGGCAGGGCTGTTGTGTTTCTGTTAAGGACAAGAGAAAGAAGCCTTGCTGGAGCGGGTGGGACCATCTTCAAGGCCCCACAGGACCCACCTCTGCCAAGGATTATGAAATTGTTTAGAGACAATGTGGGCTGGGTTCTTGGTCATCTGGGGTGCACCCTGGACACCTGTGCTCTAGGGGTTCAGTCTCCCCAGAGCTGGGAGCCCTCCTCAGTGGGAGACACCACTGGGTCACCATGGGGCTCTTGACCTGTAGTCATCAGGCCTGGAGCCTAGCTGGGCCATGACATAAACAGCAGACATGCCAAGGTGGGTGGTTCCCGGAAGTGGGAGCTCTAGAAAGGAGGACTTTCATCCCAGCACAAGCGCAGGTTGTGAGTTTGCCGTTTGGGGTGGGGCCCACTGTCCTTTATGCCAGGGGGTGCGCAGGTCTTTGCTGTGAGCATCCAGGAGAAGGCCACTGGCCAGGGCCCAGCTCTGACTCTCCTCCTTCCAGAAGGCATCTGTCAGCCCCTCCGCCTGCTATCACCTGCCCCAGGTGCCTGTCTACCTGTTCTTTTCAGAGAATCTGCAGCCACGGGGAGGAGTGGGGGGGGGGTGGAAGCACATTTAAGGCCTGGCCTCCATGGTAGGGAAGTGAACCCCAGGCTCCGCGGTGGGGAGCTAGGAGTCCCCACAGTGCCTGAGGAGACCCCAGTACCAGTAGAGCATACTATTGGCCTCTCAAGTGCTGCTGACTAGCTGTCCCCACTCCTACAGTTGCTACCTGCCTGCACATCCCTCTGCTAGGCCCTGCCAAGACCCCTGGGTCCCGCATCACATGCCACACAGAAGCTGACTGCACAGACATGTACACACATGCGTACACATGCACACATATGCATGCAGACACATACTTGAGGAGCTTTCCTTCCCCAGAGCTCTGTCTGTACCACTCCTTCACAAGCTTTCACCAAGATTGCGTGACTCACTGTATTGTTAGGTTCGCAAAGCCACTTAAGGCCACACCTGTACCTGTCCCCAAGGGTGGTGACACTGATTCCTGGCCCAACAATGGCTGCTACAACCTGTGAACCTGGACACAGGCCCCGGTTAGACATCAGAAACTGATGCCCATGCAGTAGGAGAACCTTATCTACACCTGCTTCATCACAGATTAGGTCCTGGAGGGGCCAAGTCCCAAGGTCAGGTTTCCAAGGTCAAATGGGAAATCAGGCAGTAAAAGTGCAAAAGCCCCATTGTCTGTCCCTCGCCTCATGCTTGCCTCCTCAGTGTACAAGAGGCCTGGGAAAAACTCACAACCCGTGAGTGGGCACCTCGATGCCTTTGGTTCTGGGACTGTCATCAGGGAATGGCAGTATTTTCTGTCACTAGTCCTTTGAGAGGCTCCTTAAAGATGGAAGAGGGGCCCAGATGGGGAGTCGTCAGGCTCTGCTGGAACACACCTGGGTAACCATGGGGGAGAGACTCCAGACAGGCCCCTTGCCTTGGCCCAGTGTAAACAAAGCCAAACACTAGTGAAAACACAAGGGCAGATGATTTAGAAATAACTATCACCACAGGAAAGACGGCGGAGCATGAGCCAAGTCCAGCTTCCACAAAACAAAGGGCAGATGACTACAGGTGGGGTATACTCAGGCAAAGAGCCTAAGAGGCATCAAGGGGGGATGGGCTCTTGTGACAAGGTCACTTGGTGCTTATTGGGAAGAAAAACAGACTTCTTTTTTCTGTTTTTAATTGACACATAATAGTTGCTCATACTTATAGGGTACGGTGTGCTATTTCCATATACATATATAATATGTAATGATCTAATTAGGGTCATTGGCATTTCTATATTCACAGGAGCCAAGATATGCAATCAACCTAGATGAATGGAAAAAGAAAATGTGATACAAAGTACAATGGAATACTAGTCAGCCATAAAAGGGATGGAATCCGGCCACTTATAGCAACATGGATGGAACTGGGGATCATCATGTTTATTGAACTATTCCAGGCACAGGAAGACAAATACTGCCTCTTTGCCTTCATATGTGAAATACGAAACAGTTAATGTCATAAAAGTAGGAGTAGAATGGTGGTTACCAGGAGCTGAGTGGGAAAGTGGAAGGGGGATAGAGGGAGATTTTCCAATGGCTACCAAAATACAGTTAGAGAGGAGGACGAACCTATAGTGTTCCACAGCACAGTAAAGTGACTATGGTTTGCAAGAAATTATGTATTTCTCATGTTTATTTACAGGAGGCCGAGGTGGCTCTCAGAGCTAGGGGTCCACCCCAGTCAGGTCCTCTGCTTCCACTCCCGCAGGGGCTGGGAGGCACAACCAGAGTTGCTTCCCAATGTTTGCATTTCAAAAGAACACCTCCCAGGCCCTTGTGGAGAGAGTTCTGGATGGTGGAAAATTTATACCCCCAAAGGACGTGCGATTGCAAGCTTCAAACCATAACTGCTCTATGAGGGCATTCAGGGGCCCATCTGCCTATTACCAGGGTTTGGTGGGAACAAACAATAAATTCTCCTGGCAATGTTGAGCTCCTCAGGCAGCCACTTAAGGACTACTGTCCTTGGTATCATCCTAGGGATATGGCCTTGAAGCGTTAGCAATTATACTAGAATGTCTCATGTCTCCTAGTGCATGTGTAAGGAGAGAAACAGACAAAAATTTTTGTGCTGAGAGTCTGCAGTCTCTACAGACCGTGATCGGCCTATAGAGGCTCAGAGTAGCCTGAACGATTTGGTCAAGGCCCTTCCCATACCTGAAGGCCCCTCCCCTACAGGGGCTTCTGCCCTGCTCTGCTAGTCCATCCCCATTCCTGTCCAACATTGCTGCAATGCACAGGAGCCCTTGGTGGTCAGGAGAGAGCTCAGAAAACTCTGTCCCAGGTACATACATCAGATGGGAGGCCATAGAGTGGAGCTTGGGCCCTGACATCGGGTCTTGAGTTGAAGAAATAGCTCTTTCAACCTTTACCTGTGGTCCTGTCCCTGTGTGCTTCACAGGGCAC
The DNA here is from genome assembly GCA_004026905.1 of Hystrix cristata. Classification (NCBI taxonomy): domain Eukaryota; kingdom Metazoa; phylum Chordata; class Mammalia; order Rodentia; family Hystricidae; genus Hystrix; species Hystrix cristata. The sequence goes on along the minus strand of PVJO010022200.1, from coordinate 6,143 downwards.
ACAGAAACTCCACTCTACACCATGTGAGAAGTCAGACTCCCCTGATGCTGCCATGCTGTGAGGAAGCCCAAGTGCACCAAGGAGAAAGGGAGTGTGGAGGCTTGCCACAGCGAAGACAGGCGAGGGAAGTCTTTCTTAGACCTCTTAACCCAGCATTGGAGCCAAATAAACACTGTAACAGTAACCCCAGTATCATGAAAAATACCATCTTATTACTTGGGGAGGTGTGTCAGGTAATGTCCTCTGAACCCCAGAGAATATGGTGGAGTTCGCTTGTCACCATCTCACCTTCCAGGGTGTGCCGTCATTGATGGGGACAGTCTGGCACCACACTGTGATTTTGCTGCTTGAATAGTTTCATCACAAGCAGCAAAGGAGAAGAGAGAGCTGGGGAAGAGAAGGAGAGTAAGCAGGGGAAAGAAAGTAGGGTTCACATGATTCCGGGCACAAAGACTGGACTAACAGCAGCTCAGTCCTCACTCAGAAATTCTTAATTCTTGAGATTTGAGTGGGTTTCCGGAACAATTGTGTGTTGGAAACTCAGTTCCTCAGTGCAGCAGTGTTGGGAGGTGGGACCTCGTGGGGGAAGTTCGGGTTGGGGTACAGAGTCTTCATGAAGGGATTCATGCCTTTCTCACGGGAATGGGTTAGCTACCATGGAGTCGGCCTCTCTCCCTTTTCAACCTCTTCCACATTATGAAGCAGCCTGAAGCCCTCACCAGATGTAGTACCTGATCTTAGACTTCCCAAAAGTGTAAGTTGGCTTTCTGTTGCTGGGACCAAACACCTCAGAAAGACAACTTAGAGGAAGAAAGACTTATTTCAGCTCACAATTTCGGAGATTTCAGTCCATCGCTGGCTCCATTGCTTTAAGACCTGCAGTGAGGCAGAGGCATCATAGTGAACAGGCATGATAAAGGAAAGCTGTTCACCTCATGGTGGCCAGGAAACAGACAGAAGAAAGAAACAGAGAGGAAGAGGCCAGGGACAAGATATAGCTTCCAAGGTCATGCCCCATGATCCACTCCCTTCAACCAAGTCCTGCCTTGTAAGTTCCCGTGACCTTCCAACAACGCCATCAAATTATGAATCCATCAGTGGATTAGTTCACGTATGAAATTAGACCCCTCATGAACCAATCACCTCCAAAAGCCCCACCTCTGAACATAGGAGCCTTGTGGGGGACATGTTGGATCCAAACCATAACGTCAGCATCTAGAACCATGAGCCTAAATTATCCTCTTTTCTTTAAAACATACCCTGTCTCGGATATTAGGAAATGGGCTTGTGACTTGGCCGAGGCTGAGGTTCAGGTTTTCATTTCTGCGCAGGGCAAAAGATGGTCCGGAGCAGGGTGTCCAAGGCATCACCCTGGGCAGAGTTGGTGGGGATGCTCAAACTGGATGGTCCAGGAAGAAGATTCTAGACTGGGGCTGGACACCAAACCTTCTGTGGTCATGTGGGCCGAGGCCTGACCATGGTTCCCTGGTGATGATCTATTCTGTGGATATTAAAGGGCCTACTGTACACCTGATGTTGGTGTCTGTTATAGCCAAAAGCTCTCTGGACACCTTGTTTCCCTCCTCCTGGCTCTCTTTGCCTTTGCTACCTTGAGGCTTCGAGCTACTAGTGAGGGTGGAGGACCCTAGCTATTCATCTCTGTCTCCTCAGCTCAGGGAACCGCACATGCTGGCACAGTGATCTGGGTTGCAAAGCTTGGGTGGGAGAACCAAATGTAACCTGGTGGGGACACAGGGGCATGATGGACTCTTCAGGTGACTGGGGCCACCAGGGAGGCCTTGAGTGGTCCAAATTTTCAACCTAGCCTTTTTGGCCTTGGCTTCAGAAACCTCAAGTACAAAAATGAAACTAATAATAACAACATCAAGTCTGCTATGGAGGATGAAATGGCATATGGCCTGGTGGGGACTCCACTGGTGGGAGGCGTACCCTGAAAGGCCACATCCCTGAGTCCCACTGTGTCTGCAGGAGGCTGGCATGAACAGAAGTTCTGAACCCACTGGGCTTCGGGTGTGGGAGCAGGTGGCCTTCCCAGCACAGAGAGCAGCTAGCACTGAGAGGAGGTCGGGACTGTGTGCTGTCATTCCAGAGCCTCAGGTGATGGGATTTGGCATGGGCCCGGCAGCTCCAGATGGCAAGAGGTGTAGCTGCCAGGCTGAGAAGTTTAGACTTGGGGAGGTAGAAGGGGAAGTCTTCAGGAAGCCTCTGCAGAAGGCTGCTCTGTCATTGGCAATTGAAAAACTAAACCGCAGTATTCGGGAAAGGGTGGCCTCCATCTTGGGTGTGATCCAGGATCCAGGCAGGTGTCGTTGGGCCCCAGGAGTGGGCAGAAAGGAATCTGACACTTCCTGCTCACCAGGACTCCTCCCTCCTTGGCCCTTGACTCCACCTCCAAGGGTGGTTTCCCAAGAACCTGCAGGTGGAAGAGCTCAGAGCCTCCTACACACTGGCCAAGTAGAGTCACCTCGGCCTGGAGGCTGCACAGGGGGAGCAGACGGCCATGCTGCTCTGCCCCGAGGAGAGGAGGCTATTTTGGGTTCAGAAGCAGGCTGGATGGGTTCCCTTTCCAGGGAAGCTTCTGCTGGCAGCCCCGGGCGCTCCATCTGCTGCAAGCTCCATCAGATGGTTCCTTGAACCTGAGCACTCTGCTTCTCTGTGAGGCTGGCCCAGACCTGATCCACTTCCATCCCGTTTCGAACTGGGTTTGGAGGCCCCTGCTCCGCACAGAGCCTGGCGGATCCTCTCAGACTCCTGCCCTGCCTGCTGCAGCTGGTACCAGGCAGAAAGCTTTGCCTTCACTATTCTGCTTCATCCTTACAAAGCCCTGGGGCAGGGTGGGGCAGGGGGTAGGTACAATTGCAATTCCTCTTTATAAATCCAGAAGCTTTGGTTTGCAGAAATTATTAACCCTTCCAGGGATGAGGCCAGCCAGCAGCTGAGCAGGGATGTGGACCTGACTGTGCCCCCAGACCTCAGGAAGTTGATCACCATCCTGAGCTTCCATGGGGCTAGAAACGGCCTCCCAGGTCTGATAAAATTCGAACTACCTTGAAGAATGAACCAGTTAATGTGAGCCCATTGACCCCGAGGCACGCAGTCTCAGGGGTGAACAAGGACCCCAGAAGGCCTGTTGCACCTGAGACCCATATGGAATGCCCACCTCCAAGGGGAATCCTGCCCTCTGTTGTGTCACCTTGGACTGCAGACTCCTTTGTGCAGGCTCCAGGACCCTGCAGCTACTCTGCTGTCACCCTCAAAGACACTAATCCTGTCCCCAGGGACATACAGGCCAGGGGCACCTCTTAATGGAGACATTGTGTGTACAGGGCTCTCACTCTCTGAGGCCTCTTCCTCCTCCTCAAATGCCCAGTGCTGCTCTTCCCACGAAGTGCCCAGGCCATGCAAGTGCTATGCTTTTGTATTAGTCAGTTTTCCATCATGCTGACAAAATACTTGAGAGCAATTAAAGGAGGAAAGGCTTATTTTGGCTCACAGTTTCAGTCGATGGTCACTTGACTCCATTGATTTTGGGCCTATGGTGAGACACAGCATTGTGACAGGGACACGTGAGCTTTCGCCTGCCTTGTGGTGTCATGTGATAGTGTTCAGAGGTGCGGCCTTTAGGAGGAGACTAAAGGTGCGCTGTGTGCTGTAACCTCAGCAATGGGTTAATCCATTGGTGGATCAGAGATTTGGGCCTCCGGGAGGGGATAGAAACTTTAAGAGTTGGGGCCTGGCTAGAAATGGGTCACAGGGGCACACCCCTGAAAGGTGTGCTCTGTCACAGGTCTCTTATTTGGTTTCTTTCTTTCCTTCTTTCTTTCTTTCTTTCTTTCTTTCTTTCTTTCTTTCTTTCTTTCTTCCTTCCTTCCTTCCTTCCTTCCTTCCTTCCTTCCTTTCTTTCTTTCTTTCTTTCTTTCTTCCTTCCTTCCTTCCTTCCTTCCTTCCTTCCTTCCTTCCTTCCTTTCTTTCTTTCTTTCTTTCTTTCTTTCTTTCTTTCTTTCTTTCTTTCTTTCTTTCTTTTCTTTCTCTCTCTCTTTCTTTCTCTCTCTCTTTCAGCCTCCTATAGCTTTGGGGCAGATAAATTTTACACCAACATATAAAAGGGCATCAGGATCTGGGAGCCACCTCCTCAGCCCTCTGCATGCCAGGTCCCCAGCTGCTATCTGACTGACCACTCATCGAGATGGTGGATTGACCTTCCTTCTAAAAGTGAAGGACCAACTTCTGTCATCTATTCTGTCAAGACCCTGGTCGGGCTGTTCTGAGATCCGACCCTTCCAATCTGTCTGGCTGATCCAACAAAGTGAAGAGATACGTTCCAAGGCATTGTCCTGTTGGAGACCTGCCCCACTTGAGGCCGTGATGTGGTCTTCAAGCAGGACAGGGAGGGAGACCACACTCACCTACAACAGGGGAGAGTGATCCCTTGTGCAGGCCCTGCCTGTTCACAGGAATTTGAAGTTCCAGGATCACCCCTGGGTCTCCCCACCAAGGCCTGACTGTGTCAAGTCTTAGGGCTCCACCCTTCCCCATTTCTGTTCTCACCTTGCATGAGAGCCCTAGTGAGCCTGACAGCTGTAGCACTCCTGTGAGTAACTTCCGAGCCTGGTCCTCTGCACTGTCCACTTCCTGTTCCATCCCCCCACACCCTACCCTCAAATGCAGGAAATTAGTGTTTCCTTGAATGCTCCAGAGAGGGGCATTTTCCCTTCTGACCTCTCACACACCAGGATGTTGCATCCACAGGTGGGTCTTCCTCCCTTAAAGTCCCTCCTGGCTCACATCCCTTGAAAAGGTGGCAAACACTCTGTCAGGGCATGCTCCACCTGCCACTTGTCATGGGCCCAATGTTCCTGTCACTGTTGGCAAGAGATCCCATGTGGAGTCTGCTTCCTGGGGAACATGCCTGTCAGGGATGTGGAGGGCAGGACTGTGCAAAGGCGCACAGGGACCTTGGATGCCACTGCATCCATCTGGAACCCAGGGTCCTCTGGGGTTTTTCCAAATGTGCACCAATGATACCAGGGAATCACTGGTCACAGTCCATCCCTGGGGGCATCCTGTTGACAAGGGCTATCCCAGAGGTAGAAGACAGTCAATTTCAGCAGGTGAGTGGGAGCCATTGTGTGGAGGCTGCCTTGGGGTGAAAGCTCACCTTCAACTCTCTGTTCCCCAACAAGCCCACCCTGAAAAGCACCAAGCCCACCATCATCCTGCAGCAGGAGGTACATCTGTCTTAGGAAGAGGGGGTCATGGGTGTATCTCAGTATGGGTCACTCTCCTGGCAAGTGCAAGGCCTTGCATTCCATCCCCAGGCCTCCAAAAGTCAGGAAAAAGGCCCCACAGACTAGTATGGCTTGATGGGTGGCCATCCCTGAAACTGTAGCATGGAGGTGGCCAGCCATTGGGATTCTGCACTCTGTAGTCACTATTTTAGAACTCTTCATTCTTTCGTCCTCGAATTTTCAGTTTGTAATTGAAGTCGATGGGACAATGGAGTGTCCATGGGGATCCTGTCTCCTGCCTCCTCTCCACCTCCTGGTAAGGGTTCTGGTCACCCCTCCTTATCCCAGTGCCCAGGGACCCCTGCTAGGCAAGATAGGCTCTGGCATAATTCATGGAGGGGTGGGCACAGGCAGCCCACGCATGCAGGGCAGAGAGCCAGGTGCCTGTGGGGGTCTGTGCATACCCCAAAGGCACCCCTGAGTTTAAGAGGGTACAATACTCCATAGAAAATCAAAACGCCATCCCTGCATTAGAAACAAAGGGCTCTGCACTGTCATCTTGTGCTGCCCACCTGCCCTCACATTCGCACTGCCCCCATCATTTGTACTTTGGTTTTTTATCCAGCTAACCCCAAAACAGCTGAAGCTGCAGACTATGCCCAGCACCTTCTGTTGCAGGACAGGCTTCTCACCTCTCCACTGCCTGGGCTTCTGCACCAGAAAAGGGTCCAACTCTTTCCTCCTTGCCCATTTTAACCCGCAGAAATGATACCAAGGCTCCTTCCTAGTAAATTGGTGCAGGTGGAGGTGTTAAACTTCAGCTCACCCAATTCCCATGATTTTCTAAAACGGGATGTATGACTGATTTGGAAAATTTTGTAGGGAGCACAAGCC